>VZZY01020773.1:0-15981 GCA_013400335.1 Eurystomus gularis
AGTTTGTAAATGCCAGACCACGGTGCTTAAAAGCTTTTGTAGGGGGAAGATAACTCAGCCTTAATGGTTGTTGAATATGAGTATATGAGTGTATTGATGTCCCTGCCCATGACAGGGGGGTTAGGCTAGATGATCTTTAAAAAGTCCTTTCCAAGCCAAACCAGTCTATGATTAGGAAAGAAATACCAACTATTATAGAATTTGCTGCGAGGAAGCGACTATGGTCATCTTTGAGATGGTCTGTAAAATTTCATGTGTCTGCCACTAGATGTGCCAGGACAAGTGCAACCCTACAGTCAACTACTTGTTCTTTTGAAGGNTTGTTCTTTTGAAGGCTGACAGATTTTCAGGGAGAGAATCACTGGGAGTTTGCATTTACTATCCTGTGTGTGTCAGGGTACTAGTCATCAATTCCTAATTTACTTCATCCAATTGTGGCCTCATTTAGGAAGTCCATGAGTGCCAAGCCTTCACTGGTTATGAAATTGTGTCTTAGATCACTTTGTCTGGAAACACAGAGGTAAAACCATGTATGTGTAATTTTTTGGAATATCTTAACTATGTGTAGTGTCTTGGTTAATGCTCTTCTCTGTTCTGAGAATAATAAACTGATTCAACTATGAAAAATATTGGTAATAAACCAGGAAAAACCCCCACCCAAACTAATATTGCTTCAAGGCCCAAAACTAGGAAGTTGCAAATTGCAGGCTGCTTGGTTTTCTGCACAGCATTTTTCAGTAGGGGTTCTGAGAACTTAAGAAATTTGTAGTGGCTTCTGTCCTTCAAAGATCTTGGTTTCTGTAATATTTGAAGAATACACAATTTGTCTGCTTTTCTTCATTGGTGCCCAACTATGCACCAGGGACTGTATGGACTTTGTGGAAGACAACTCTATATCATGCCTTCTCCCTGCATCTGCAGAATTGAACCCTAATAGTTGTTCTGCATCAGACAACATGCGTGCATATTCTCAGAAGAGAGATATGATATTGGTATGCTAATACACAATCATTCATTAAATACTGATAATTAAAATTATATGCATGTTTGTAACACTGGTTTATTTTTTAAAACTAACTTTTGTTAACTACAGGTATTTTAAACAGTGTCACATGGTAGAAATTTTGTGTGATGTTTCAATTTTTGAGACGTTTGTCACTGAGATTCCTGGTACAGTAGATATAACTTGTAAAATAACACTGCATACAGTAATGACCCTAGAATATATGTTTTGGTTTTGACATATATGTGTTCAATTTTCTGGGGTTTTTTTGATATTATCTCTCACATTATTATCAATCCACTCATGTGAAGGAAAACATATATATTCTGGAAGAATATATCTCATAATATTTATTAAGATAGTATCATTTTTATCTTTGAAAATAATCACTGACTTTTTACAGTCAAGTGTGAAATATCAACCTCAGCAATAACCACGATCCAAAATTCTCCATTTTAATTTACATATGCAGTGTGGGAAAAGCAAATAATATACTCTAATTTGTTTTTTAAATCAGATCAGTAAAATGCTCTTTAAGTGATCTCTGAGGATATTGGGAAGCACAAGAAGTGTGAAAAAAATCTCTTTATATGGAATTAACAGCCACGGGAGAAAACTGTGGTGTTATATATATTTTTAAAAAAGTGTGTGTTTGTTTAAATTGGAATTGATCATGCTCTCAGTTTCTTATTGTGAAGTACTCCCAATATAGCTCTTTGTCTGGTTTTGAACTCGCTTTAGAAAGGGAGACATTTTTTCCTTTGTGCCTTGTTGCTGTAGTTTTTCTTACACCTTTGAGCATGCTGATAACTTGTATTTTTCATAGTAACCAAACTAAAAAACAGTCTTGTAGTTGAAACAAACTAACATGAGTTTTTTACTTCTTTAGTGCTAGTTGTAATACTGCGCTAAAGACTTTTTCACCCCAATATCCAGATGTACAAGTCTGTGTGCAATTGTGGCAGCCCTTTAGTGTGTGTGCATAATTTACTTGTTCCTATATACATATATACTTTTATGTTAATTTTTTTTATGCAGAAAACATGTTCAAGTAGTGAAAAAACACTTTCATATGAGATGCCATTTTCTATTTCTAAAAATCCTCTGATTTAAGACTAGCTCAAATGGGAAACTACAACAGAAATATATAACTGCCTGTCAGTTGTCAATTGGTAGCGTTTTTACACAAGTAGCTGCAAGTTTTAAAATGATGAGGCTTAAAATTTTTTTATGTATAAAGGGTTCAGAAAGGAAAGCACTTAATTTTTGAAGTTGAAGTTTTTTAACAATGAAACTTGCACTGCATAAATACAGTTAGGCTAGAGTTAGCTTCACATATAAGGAAATCATATCATGCAGTGGACATTTGTGTCATGTATTGTTAGATGTTTATATTTTTTTTACACTTCCAAGAGTGTTCACTTTTGCAAATATTCCTATATTGCTTAAATAATTACATTTTTTGAAGAGAAATGTGTACTATTTTTGACTACAGAACTCAACTATTTAATGTGATCTTTCTAGGAATTTTTACAAGGGGGGAAACGAAACAGCTCCTTTCTTAGTTGTTTTTTTTTTTTTTAAAGGGCTGTTTCAGTTCAACAGTTTGTTCTTACTTTTCTTGGGTTCACAAATAGTAATGTATGTTAATTACCAAAATAGTCACAAGTAATCTTATTTTCAGTATTTTAACTTTTTTTTTTTTCTCTCTAGCTGAAGGACACAAAGTCGGCAGATCAAAAAACAACGTTGCTGCATTTTCTTGTAGAAGTGTGTGAAGAAAGCTATCAGGATGTCCTTAATTTTGTTGAGGATTTTCAGCATTTAGATAAAGCTAGTAAAGGTTTGTATAACTGGAAGTTTTGATTCTGAGTGCATTGCAGTGTCTTTTATGTGAGATGTTGTTTCCCTTTTACTAACATTAATAGTCTCTATCACAGATCAGTAATTTGGTCTGCAGTGAGTGGTCCTGAAGATATTTATTGTTAAGTCCTCTAATTTTTCCTACAGCATTTCCCATTACATTTCTTCTAACATATCTTCTAGAATCATTGGCCAAAATAAATCTATTTTAAAAGTTCGTTTCTATTAATAGATCTTATACTGTTTCAAATTTTCAATCTTTAATATAATAAATGTAGTACAATCACTCAGTGTCTTTTAATTTTAAAAATGCAGAAAGACTGTCATGCCATCACTTAATTTTATTTTTTTTTCTAAATGTAAATCAGAATAGTTTTGTCTTTCCTGTGTCTACACTTTTCATGCAACAGTAGCATTGGAAGTCTGGAAAAATAAATTTCTCTTTTTACTGCTTCATCATGCAGCATAGAATATGGTAAATCTCTGTATAAGCAGCAGTGGGAATTTTGCAGTTAATTTCTTAATTAGGAGTGCCTTCTCTGTATTTTATCACAGGTTAAGTAATTTAAACTGACTAAGCATGGAATATAGAAATTGATGCTACCTCAACACTGTCCTAATCTTGCAGGAAAAGAAGATTGGATGGGCTGTCTTAGTTAATAATTTAATTTTTTTTAGTTTATGTCAGTTTGGAGAATATCACTGTTTTTTGCTTTGTACAGTGTCACTCGTATGCCTCAGTCAGTCTCGCTGCCACAAATGACAGCTTTGCAAAATCTGCTCCTGATAGAGAACCTGAGATAGTGGTCACTCACATAGAGCTCACTTTCTGTTGTCTAGGTTCTTAAAATTTCCAATTTTAGTTGGTGTATTATAACCACTTAGAAGTTCAAGCATTTTTAAATAGCTGTCAAATTCTTCAAGCCCTTCATGTAACTGTTTGTACTGGTAATAGAAGGAGTTTCTGCTGTGCATAAATTTAGTATTTTATGCATTATTTGCAGTGTTAACTGGCCACTGACTTTTTAATTTTTTTTTTCATTACTAGTATGTTGTTGGCTGTATTGTGGTTCAATTTTGTATATCAGCCAGGAAAACGAAAGTGTTCCTTATTAGAAGCCATTAATTTCAGTGTAGACAGTCATCTTATATGAAGCTGCTGACTGTCTTCTGGAAAGCTTTTGAGATATAAAACACTGACCATTCAAAGAGTAGCCAGTAAAATTATCAATTAGTCCAGGCTTTCTATTCTTTCTTAGGTATCTGCTGTTAATGAGACGAGTCTTTGATCTCCCTCGGTATGTTGATGGAAATCAATGACCATGTTTTCAAGTTTATATATTGAATTTATTTCAGTGTATTATGAGACACATTTTGCATTTCAGTTTTACCGTATGAAAAAGACAAAGGCTTAGGATGTCTTTAACACATTAGCCAATTAGTGTGTGTGTTTGTACTACTTTTCCTACCTACAAAACTCCATTTTGTTTTGAAGGAATTGCACTGGAATTTTGGAAAATCCAGCAGGTCCTAAACACAGAAACTCATAGGGGTTTTTAAAAAAATCTTTTAGTACTTTTGCAGAAGTATATTATTATGAAGCAAGTTGATTTAATATGCACCAACTTTTGCATAGCAAATTTTTAATGAAGTGGCTATTTGTGCTTGAACCTACAAAAATGTCAGTTCAAAAATCTGTGAATCTGGTTGTGCTCAGCCACCTCCAACACAATGGACTCCCTTGGTCTGATGTAGCTTGCTGGTATGCTGATGAAGACTAACACGTTGACCCAGAATGGTTTGCGTCGAGACTTCTATAGTGAGCTGGGAAAAACAGTAGATACTACAAAACATCATTATAGTTGCTAGGGAGACTGATAGAGAAGCCATAAAACATACTTTATCTTGGTGATCATCCAGTCAAATATACTTATTCCAGGATATTGGTTGTGTTTGAACAGAATTTGGTTATTGATGGCTTAGAGTGTCTCCTCCATTCCAAGATACTGCTTAAGAAGAATAATCCATCATGGACTGTATTTATTGGAGGCAGTTAAGACTTCTAGTGATCTGGAAAACCACTGGATCCAAAGGTTTCATTTAAGGGTTACAGGCTCCTGATAGTACAGGAGGAAGGAAGTTTTTTTTCCTTTCATCCTATAGGAAGGTTCTGTTTGTTTTGTTTGCTGCGTTTTTTAACAAAGTTATTGGGTGAGGAAACATCATTCTTTTTTGGTTTTGTAACATACTAACATAATGTTCAATTTTTCTGTGAACCACATAGGTTGTCTTTTATTCCACTATTTGGTTATTTATTGTTTCTGATTCAAAATGGTGAATATTTACAATGTTTAGCAGCTCATTTTCTTTTTAGAAGAAGCATACTTGTTCCTTTCATTTCATTAAGTATTGTCCAGTTATTGTTGTACAGCAAGCTGTTAAAATAGCTTGCAAGACTTTAAGAGCAGTGGCAAGGTCTGTTAGTTAGAAAGCTAACATGTATTTTATAAATGATAAAACATTCACAATATGTAAATTAATTATTGCAATTGTAGTTTACTTCAGGGTATTTAATTTGTTTTTTCTATTATCTGCTAAAGTTTTAGTTTTTACTTCTGTAATACTAGAAGCAAGTTTAATTTACTGTTACAGTACATGAATTAAAGATACCTTTTTGCTTTGAAGTATAACAAATCCTGTTTTTTAAGTACTCTTAGATCAGCAGGAGGAGCTTTCATTGCAGCTAATGAGCTTACTGATATGACAGTTCCTGAAGATTCATATAATTAAAGCTGTCTCTTCTTTTAAACATAATGACTTCTCTGCTTTTCTATTAGTATTCCAAACAAGAAATATTTTGGTAATTTAGTGCACTTTACTAATTTCTTATTTTATGGTATTCTAAAGATTTATATTGTATTTATCCAGGCTGCTGTTTTATTTGATTGACTCCAATTTACACAGACCTTACAGGTAGCACTGTATAGTCTTCCTTTCATATTGTAATAACAATATAAAACTGCAGGCTTTCCTTCCTCTGGAAGTCATTAACTCATTGTCGCTTTACAAGTAACATCCATTTTCTCAATTTTTATTTAGTTTTTTACATAGATTTTTTTTTTTTTTAAGCTAGGAACCAAGTTGTGAATGTGAAGTTTCATCTGTATTCATTAAAAAACAGAACATCCCCACCTACAAGATTTAAAAACATTAGGAAAGTATGAAAGAGCAGTATAAATATATATGCTATAAGCAATCTATATGTCAGAAGGAATGGGTTTTGTTCCTATTACAGAATTTTAAAAGTCTATGACAAATTTCTCAGTACTATTAAATAACATTATCTGCTCTGCATTGCTTGGGCTTTTGTTTTGTCTTAGGCTGCAGATTCACAGGGTGTGTTTTTAGGTAACTAAATTAAGCATTCCTTGTATGAAGTGGAAAAAAAAAAATCTTAAAAGAAACATGGACTTAATTTCAGGAATTTTATAATAGTAAAGAATTTGGGTATATACCACATGGAAAATTGCTGTCAAAGTTGGACAACTGAGAATTAGTGAAATAACTGTATAAACCAGAGTGCAAAACTTGATTTTGTAAAGGAACAGTTACACTGATTGTGATTTCTAAAAATCTACTGTTACTTCAGTAAAGATTTACTGTTACTAGGAGTAGAAATGTCCTAATGAGATGAAGTGATGACACAAAATTAAGAGCTGTTGTTAGAGAAGGGATAGAATATCACAATCAGGAAGAGGACTAAAGTGTGGGTGTGGGGGTAATAAAGAAGAGAAAAATGTTTCACTTTATTACATGAACACAAGTACTAATCAGTTTAAAAATTAGATCCATGTGCCTAACTGTCAAAAAAGTAATGTTACAGAACTGCCTTCTTGACACATTTTACTTGGTGGAAAAAAGCAACTACATACTTTAAGATGGAGATAGATTGCTTATAACAATGATTATATAAATGTGGCACTCAAAATAGCAGATAGTAAGTTTTATGGCTCAACAGATAAACACTAATAGGAATTGAAGTTTTGATTTGGCTTTCAAACAATGCTCCCATTAACAGTCAAGTAATGGTATTAGCCTTAAAATAAATACTGAAGTGTAACGAAGTAGTGCCAGACAAAGAATTCCGGATAGAAGAGGGGTTGTTTAAAAACAATAGAAAACTTTTAAAAGCCATCATTTTTTTCTTGTTTGTTTTTTTTTTTTTTTTTTGTCAGGAATGATAAAACATGTAGTGTTTTGGCTTTTTAATCTTTAAAGTCTTAGGCTAAAAATATATATATATTTACCAGAAAAGTATCATTTAAGACATAAAAATGTGCTACTCCAGCATTTAAAATGCGATACCAGGGGCATGAAATATTTACAGAAGGAAATTAATGGTGGTGTGGCTTAGATACACCTTTAAATATTTCTACAGTTTTTGTATTTATTGATGTTTTTTGCAGCCCTTTCTGTCTATACCCGTAATGGATCAACAATGCTCCCTCTATTGGGGCACAAGTCCTATATTCCTGTTTGAACCATTTTATTTTGGTTTTAAAAGCTGATGGAGCATATGCACTACTGTTATGTATTTATGGCAAATAATCTATTTCTTTTAATGTTTGTGGCTTTAAGTTGTGCACAGTACTGTTATCATGCAAGTAATTTTAAGACACGATTATGAAATGAATAACTAAAATGTAAGTGAAATATTCTGTTTCTTTAGGGCACAGAAATATATGCATCCCTTGCAAGCATGAATTAGCAAATCAAATATTAAGCTAGAGTTTGAGTATTTGCACATTTTTACCAAAACAGCACTTCCATTTCTGATATGACATTGAAATATGTCTGTAATCCATGTAAGTAGCTTGCTTTCTCGATCATCTTGCAGTGATTCAACAGTTAGGTCATGGCCAATCCCCGATGCAGTCCTTGACCCCCAGTTATTTAAACATGTAGACAGTTTGATCTGTAAACAGTTCAGGATTCAGGTAAAGCTGTTCAATACTTTTAATTTCATATTTATTCAATGGGGTATAAATATCTGGATGTCGCTGAGAGATTTCACTCCTTTATAGCATTTTAAACGATGATGAGATTAAGACAAAATAATATTGATACTCTATAGGAGGAAAATGTAGAAACCTGCTAAAAGACAAAGAAAAAATGAGTTATGGAGAAATCAGTTGCAAAAGGAACCTTAAAATGGTGGAAACCGCAATGAAATAGAAAAGCTGGATACATTGTGCAGATGTATAGACCCTTGAAGGTGAGAAAGCTTAATTTTAGTTAGTAGGGAAGTGTTGCAAGTACATATATATGTACATGTAACCTTGTGTATCTTGCTACATATGTATCTGCCTCAGGGAGTGAGAGATTGTAGTAATGGGATTATTTAGAAGACTGATAAATCTGGCCAGTTCTAAACTTTTATTTTAAACTTTAATAAACTGATATTCATTAACATTTCATCCTAATGGTTCATTCTTAATCATTATTAATCACTATCACTGTGTTTTCAAAGCAGTTAGTTATTAACAGCCATATCCCAAATTAGCCTTGAGTATACAATACATTGCAGTCAGCACAGTATACTTCATGGTCTGTGCTCCCAAGTGTTGAGGTGATGAGAATGAGACTCAAGAGGGCAACCACAACAGATGTGAGGATCTTCTTTCTCTTCCCTCCTCCAAATTTGATTTCTTCTTTTGTGGCAGCTCTTAGTCTGCCACTGCTCCGTATCACCGTGTACTGTACAACACTGGGCAATGTTCCTTTCTCACCCTTGGGCAGGGTCCATATCGTGTTGCTTGGTTGTTTCCACCTCCCCCATTGCCTTAGCAGCTGCTTCTTTCTTTCAATAGCAATCCAGTGATGAATAACTGGCCATCAGTGAGTTGTTTGTCATTTGGATGTTTCTGTTTTCAGCTTTTGCCCACATTTTCACATTCTAAGCTTAATCTGTGCATTGTAAAAAGAGATGTAGTGTCAGGCTGCATTTCACCTGGGAGGTTCTCAAAAGAAGTTTATATCAGGTACTGCAGGCCAGTATAGGGTACAGATGGCATAAGGTCTGAGGCCTATTCTTACTGATGATAGTATTGTTATTACTAGGGAACAGGGTACAAAAATTGCTTATGCATTGTTTACCAATTACACTACATTAGTGCACTCATACTTGAATTCAAAATAGGAGAAAATTACTTAAATCCTACTTAGAGAGCTGCTGCTTCTGTGTGTGCAACTGGAGTCTACTTTGACTACATAAGGGAAAGATCAAGGCCTCAAGAGGCAACGGCATTGTCAGAGCTTTCGGGGAAAAAGGATTTCAACAAGAGTATTGTATACGCCTATTGCACACAGAGAAGAAAAATTAAAATAATAATAATAATAAGACAAAGTCAGAAAATGGCCATAGAAGACAAGAAAAAATGTCATCTTGGGAGAAATAAAGCATAAATACTGCATTTTCATTCTTCTGTGACATTGAGTGAGTATATCCAACTGGATCTTATTCCACTATTAATGGATATTTCAGGCCTTTGTTGGTATTTACAGAAACCTAATGCTTGCCTCTGGAATATTTCTTTGTTAGCACTCTAAACTCATCTGACAATACAGGGGATTTCTTTGGTTTTAAGGAGGGGGCTAGGCTATATTTTGTCATTTAACTTTACTTTTAAATGCTGCATCAATAATAAGTTGGAAATTTTAGAGAATTATTCAGTAAGCTCAGTCCAGTATAAAGTTCAAATGGCAAAAGCAATAATATGTTTTCAGGGTTTTTTTTAATAGTATGGTATAGTTTTCTGCATCAGGCTAGAGATCAGCTTGTCACTGTCATTCTCTCCCCTCAGAATACAGGGACCAGAATAGCACAAAGGAAGAGAAATATCTGTTGGCAAGAGGAAGATTCTCTTGCTATGGAGATTACAACCATTCAAGAAAATTGTCATACAGGGTGGGCAGAACATAGGATTTCTGAAATATTAGCTGAAATATCGGTTGCAAGTAGTAGCAGAAAGTATACAGCAATATAAACAAGAGAGCACACAAGTAGTATTGCTTTGCTTTGGAGAATTATTTCTAAGATTTTAGATAAAACAGGTATAGTCTCAAAACTAGATTAAATGTTACTTTAAATTTAAACAAAAATAATGCTGTTGGGATGAGGGAGAAGGGACCAAAATGTCTCCGTAGAAATTTATTGAAAGAAAAAAATCAAGGTACTGTGTTCTCATATTGTAAATACTAGTTTCCATTTCTGCATTTGAAATACCTGAGATACGGAACTAAAAGTTTAGTAAGTCCTTTTTTTTTTACCATTTTTTGCTGTGTCTATAGTAATGTTGTGTATCTACAGAATATTTAAGGAACTGAGAAGAAAAGAATGATATGGACAATTACACAACTCTATCTGACCTTACTGACATGAACCTTTATAGAGAAAAGATTAATCAAATGTGGAGGTTAATTAGAGTAGCATAAAATGAAAATGAATTTATTGGTAGTAGACTAATCTGCTAGCTTTGAATATTAGTTTCTTCTTTTTTTGATCCTTGAAATCTGTGTTGACTTCAGGAGAGCATTTGACATTATGTAAAATGGGAGAATATTCATTAGAATAAAAAGTGGAAGAAACAAAGTACTGTCTAAAAGGAATATAGCAAAAAACTAAAATTGTGGTATTGAATCAATGAGTGTATCTGACAAAGGATTAGACAGTTTTGCCAGCCAAGGTGGGCATTGGATTGTCATCACTGAATGATCCTCAGGAAACAGAGTAAAAGAAATGAAAATCAATAGTATGGAGTACAAGATCAGGCATCTTGATACTGTAATAATAGCTTTGGTCAAGAAAAAAGGATATTTTATCATAAGATAATCAGATAAGGTATTTCCAGTAGAACTGTAGAAATAGCAATGCAAACATTAAAAGAGCTGGTGATTCATTGCCTGAAATACTATACAGAAACGTTTTAAAACAGAAGCAGGTGAAGAGGCTTCTGCCACAATCATGATATTAGAAAACCTGAATCAAGAGACTAAACTTTAATAAAAATGTTGTTTTAACTATGTAAGGCAGAAGGTGTGGAGATCTAATTATTGCCAATAAAAATATCTGTAGCCTTTTTGAGAAAGGAGCGTGAGAGTTCAGAGGGTGTAAATGAGAGAGTGTTCAGGCACACTTGCATTGTATTCAACAAACAACTTCACTTTTTGGGCTCAGTAACCTTCAAAATCCGAGTTTAACTTTATTTCCAAACTATCATGAGTTGCTTACTTCAGTTTGGCTGGGGTTTATATCTGGATCCTCACAAGATTAGGAGACAAAGTTAGGGATTTTTATCTTTTCTACCATTCTTTATGTTCCTTCAGATTTTATACCATGCCTTCCAGAGGGGCACAAGGGAAGACTGGCAAGTATTTAATGTGATCTTTTTGTTGAAGAGCTGCTTATAGTTACAGATTTTATTTTCTTAAACCTGTTTTCATTAAATTGGAAGTTGCAAAGCAAATAGTACCAAACTAATACCGGCATATAGTGGCCTATCCTTTGCTTGAGGCTGTCACCAGAAGTACAGTCTTAAAGGAAAATATATCTAATAGCTGTGCAGTGCTGGGGAGGTTCTCCTCCCTCTCTGCTCTGCCCTGGTGAGGCCTCTCTGGAGTATTGTGTCCAGTTCTGGGCTCCCTGGTTCAAGCTGGACAGGAAACTAGTAGGCTGAACTAGATGATCTCCAGAGGTCCCTTTCAACCTCTACCATTCTGTGACTCTGTAAAATCAAAAGAATGCTTATTTTTTGTTTGGGAACAACTTAAAATCATCACAAGGCAAAAAAAACCCTTTCAGAACAAGATAGGCACATAAAGATTCTTGATAAAATATGTAACTTTTCAATATTAAAAGAACTGAAGTAATAGAAAAAAGAGTTTGCTTTACTGGAATCAAGAATTTGAAAATCTCTTGTGTGCAATATGTTAATCAACTCTAGGCACAGAGTTTGGTGGAGTTCGGTGGGGTACTTGGAGGTTTTTGTTTATTTTGTTCTCCTGTTTTTTTCTGTTGGATTTTGGTTTGGTTTATTTATTTATTTATATTTATTTTTATTTTATTTTTTTTTAAATCTGGGTTAAAGAATGTAGCTGCTACTCAGCTGCTACCTGCAATTGATGTAGACGTTATTTTTTTTGGTTGGGTTTTTTAGGTTTTTCTTTCTTTGTTTTTGAACCTGCGTACTTGCTCAGTCTCATCATTCTGCCATTTTGTATACTTTGTGCCATGAATGCTTTTCATGCAAGACAAACTATATTCTGAAGAGTCTTATAGATGGTTATATTAAGCACAAGTTATTACATTTTGTGTTCCTTAGCAACTAAGTAAATCAGTGTCTTAAAATTGTGTGCCTCAATGGCTTCTTCAGACAGCAGAAGTATGACATTCTCTTATAATCAGGCTTGTTTCTGGAACACGTGAAGACTGAAACACATCTATAGACAACATTATCAGCTTCTAATTTTAGCTTTGCTACCCAAACAAGGCAGTTTCTTAACTACTGAAGCCAACTGACCTACCTGATGATGGTTTGGGCTTAGCAATCGCTGAGTAAAAATCTGCCAAGTCTAACGTACATTAGGAAAAGAGTGGTTTTGAGTAAACAGAGTTTTAATAATTGTGGTTATAAACCAAATAATGAGTTATAAATTACAATATGACCATAGATTTATATTCCCTTATTATTTTTAGAAAAGTTGATTGTCTCCAGATTGTTTGGATGTTTAGTTTTTGGTTCACATAAGCATTTTAACAGGTTGCCATTGATCATTTTATAGTTGTGTTAACCTTTGTGCTATGAATGGGATTGTAGTTGCTATGCAACATTTTACTGTAGTCATTTGAATACTCTGTCAGGCTTTTATGAGAGAAAGATGTGTTCAGTATGTGCATCTTATATTTTCCATCACATAACTCTACCCAATGAATGAAATCATGGATCCTCTACAGATCCTACTAACGTAAGACAGAATGCATGCTGACAGGAGTTATGTTCAGGTTACTCGTCTGGTCTTGATATTTTAATCAGCTATTTACAGATCAAATGTTCAGCTTCAGTGCTTTGCATCAAATGGATGAAAGTTGTATTTCCCTTTTTCTGATAAAGAAAATTTGCACTTTTTCTACATTCTTCTAGAAATCCCTGATGTTTAATCTCTTTTCTTTTTCCGAAGTCCTTGTTTTGCTCTGCCACACCCTCTCAAGTGCTTGCACTTCCCTCCAGCTTTGCAAGCACTTTTGTTCTGAGAAATTTTGTTGTTGTGTTTTTTACCATGCATCATGCTTTCAAACTAGGGAATTGAGTCTTAAGTTTCATGTGTAGGTGTTTAATAGCCCAATTTTATCTCTGTTTAAAGGGTCTTACTTTCTTCATGGTCTTCTACATGTTCCTATTTTTCCATTTTAACAGAATGAGATTGAGGAAAGCTTTGTGATTCTTCAAGTAGCTTCAAAACTTGTCCTTTGGTTAATCAGAAGAGACAGACTGCCATATGCATATCTCAGGTTATTTAAAATAGAATTTTAATTGTAGTGCAAAACCTTAGGCATAAAAAAAAAACAAACCAAAATGCAGTGTTCAAACAGCATACATCTAATCAGAATAAGGCAACTATGTGAGGGGAACTGAACATTGTAGAGTGACCTTCTCATCTTGTATTGTAATTTGTTCAGTGTGCTTTTGTTTCAGAATTATAAATGTAGTATTTTGAATTGGGTAAGGTTTTAACTCGTGTATTTTACAATGTTTCTTGTTTAAGGTGTTAACAGAATGAATGTTCTGTATTTTAGTCTCAGCAGAAAACCTGGAGAAAAGCCTGAAGCATATGGAGAGACAACTCCAACAGCTTGAGAAGGATTTGCAGACTTTTCCAGTTCCTGAAGATAAGCACGATAAGTTTGTAGGAAAAATGTCAATATCCTTTGGTGTATTCCTTAAAAAAAAGAAGTAATTTAATTGCTTTACCTTAACTTTAAAGTTCTTTGCATAACTTTTGTCCAGTCTGTAATATTTACTTTTTAAAAATATAACCCCTCTTTTCCCCTCAAAAGCTAGATATATGAACAGTCCAATTAAAGGGTTCATCTGTAGTGGATTGAATGAGGAGGAAAAAAAAAAAAAAAAAAAAAAAAAACAACCAAAACAAGACAAAACCCAACCTGTCAGGTTTTACAATGTGTATAAGTTTATTAACTTAGTGAAAAGTAGTTATAATTAGAATATTAAGGACTTCACTTTAGTGTTGTGTCTTAGAAAAAGATGTCCATCACCCTGTGTTTATTTGTTTTCTAGTGTATGCATTACCACGGTGAATGTTTTTGTACATGCAACCACAGAACCAGAAAATTTCTCTTATTTCAGAAATGAGATTCATAGCATGTGAAAACTGTTTTCTTGTCTTATTTTTGCCAAAATTCCTTTTCTCACTATTTATTCCAAGTCCTGCAGCTGACTTCGATGCCTGTCTCTCTCATAAGAAAGCCTTTTGAGATGAAGATATTTAATTATAGCAGGAAAAAAGCCAAAACATTCTTTCTCTTAAACCTCTCTAAGACATGATGGTCATATATGCTTGGCACTGAGACTAATCTGGAAGCAGAAATAGCAGCAGATAGAGAGACAGGTTGAAATTTCCTCTGCAGGCATGGTTAGGTTATTACCTTACTGGAAGACTACTTTGTTATGTACAAAGGCAGGGGGACTCAGGAGACTGTCCTCTTGATTAATCTCATACTATTAAATAAAAGATGGCAAGGGACCCTGAGGCCAGGTGGATATACTGGTTCTTGCTGCAGTAGGGCCAGTTTCCTCTTCAGTAGACTGACTGCAACCAAAGCTTTTACAACTTAGCTTTAGGCCTTCTCTGGGCTTGGTGGGTTATCTCTAACCTTTCAGTGTTGCTACTAATTTTTTTACAAGGTCGGGTATTTTGTTGATGAGGTTGTTCTGTCTGTTGTTGTTGCTGGCTTTTTTATTCCAACTCAATGTGTTTTTGAGAGATATGTTTGAGCCCACCAGCATGGTGTCTCTATAGTGCGAAACACAAGTTTTGTCCCTGAAGAAGCCAATAGCATACCAAGAGAACTAGGAGAGGGGTCCTGAAGGCAGGAGATAAACTATTGTCTAGGAAGTTAGAGGAAAACATATCCATGATAATATTGCTAGGCCTATACAAAGTCTATGCTTCCTTAAGAAAATCATGTGTAGTCTAGGAAATTAGGAATGGGAAGCATTTACTAGGAAATCAAACCCATGAAAAAGGACAGACTCATCTTATTCGAAATAGTCATGATGCTGGCTGGCACTTAAAATACCCCATTACATTTTGCATTTTTAAGCTGAGGACTGGATTTTGAAGTAACAGATAATTTAGGATATAGCTTTCTTTGAGGATGTGGTTGTAAAACTTCCATGGCTATTAAACAGATAGGAAATAAGTTAGCAAAATACAGTTGAGAATGAGTGGAGAATACCCTGAAACAATTAGCTTCACTTAAGGATGAGAGCACAGGAAAACTAAGCTGAGGAATAAAGAAGTACTTCTATGCTAGTATCAAACATCTAAAATAAAAAAAAAGATTACGTAGGATGCCTAATTTCCCTATGGGTTACTGACTTATTGGATGTTTCTGAAACTTGATGTCAAGTAGTGGAATACTGTGTTATAAGGTTAGAAATTGTATTTAAAATGGAAGAAGTCACAGTTGTAGAGAAAAGTATGAAAGATGAAATATAATAAAAGTCAGACTAAATACGCAGACCTTGTCAATAAATAACTTTTCTAGGGGTTGAAGTTCCATTCCCACATATGAGGATCATTAGAGCAGTTTACTGATTATTTTAAAAGGATGGTGATCATCTTAGGAAATGCAGAGGAGGATCTACATGTCATCTTTTTCAAGCATCTCAAAAGCTGTGGAAAAAAAAAAAAAATCCATCTCACCCCCGAAAAAAAACCCCACACAAAAAAACCCCACTTCATGTCAAAAGGAGGGTACTGCCACATGCAGACAAAAGAGTAAGAGTGATAGATCTGGAGGAAAAGCATTATGT
>VZZY01020774.1:9362-46114 GCA_013400335.1 Eurystomus gularis
GGCGGCTCCCGTGTCCCGGCCCCGCCGGCCGGGCAGTGCGGGCCGAGCCCCGGCCCCGAATCCCGCGGGCAGTGTGGACCGAGCCGTCCGGTCCGGTGAGGACAGCCCCGTTGGGAGCGAGGGGCTGGGAACGGGGCGGGGGGCTGGGAAGTTTCCGTAAGGACCTGTTGGCTGAACGGCCGCGCTTTTACACCTCCCGTCGGGAAGTTTTCCCCCTGCTCCTGCAGCTCTCGGGCTTTGCTGCCTGGCAGATTGAAATGCCCTCGGGGTTTACAAACGATGAGTGTTTGAATCAGATCTGTGAACAAAATTCCCGTTTGATTCTTCAGAAATGGCAGTTCTAGCTCCTTGTGCCAAATGCTGCTTCGTTGCTAGTTAAAAACAGATTATATTTATTACTTCTGAAATAATCAGTGTTCTCATATCCATCACCTAGAGCTAATTTAGATTTCAGCAGCGTATCAGGCTGTAAAAGAGCTTTTAGCATTAGAAAGGCTGAGAAGGAGCGTCAGCGCTTTCGTGATCTCTGCCCCGCGGAGCAAAATCGGGGGCAAACCAGGTCTTTCGCTCCGTGTTTCTCAGCATTGCTGTCTTCTTGTTCCTCTTCATTTGTGGCTGGTACCAGCCAGTGCCAGCGTGCGAGCGGTGACATCGCCGGGCAGATGTGCCGGGTGTATCAGTGCCTGTGTTACGCTCACAGGGCTGGCTGCCTGTCGTTCCCTGTGGCATGTTTGAACCTGAAATTTCCCAAGTGTGTCTTTGGAGTCCAGTAGACTCTGATATTCGATGTTTTGCTGCTGACAGTGTGGGTTCTGGAGGAGGAAATCCGCAGCGTGATGGAAGGGCTATCGTGGTGGCCCGCTGCAGTTCAGCACTGGAAACTTTGCTGCTCCAGATTTCGTTTTAGTATCGTACACTGATAGTTACTTAGCAGCAGCTGGACTGAGTCACAGCAGATAAGATAGGACGTTCCTTTTGCTTCGCAAACGCTCCATGCTCTTCTACTGCCGACTGGATCTGTGCAAGAATGTATCGATGGCCCGTGGATGTTCTGTGTTTCATATCTGGTATGTTCCTAGAACCCTGCTGCTGCCCACAGAGGCCATGGAGAAGAGGCTGGAAGCCAAGTTCAGCATAAGCGTCCGACTTCTGTCACGATACTGCCTGGGAAAACCTGCAAGGGAGCTGAGAAGTCTGCAGCTGTTCTGCCTGTGCGCTTGCCTGTGTGCCTTGTGCTCCTCAGCAGGTGAGGCTTTTGTTCTCTCGGGGACTGTGTCTGTATTTTTAATGGTATTTATACCTCTCACTGCTTAAAATATTCTGAGAGTGAAATTATTTGCTGCTAGACATCGTAGCTGATTTAAAAAAACGAGCAACCCACTGCCTTAGCAGTTACTAAACAAGCTGTCAAAGGAGTAGGAGAGATGTGGGGCATGAGGGGGTCCCTTTCCTGTAATCTGGAAAATAATTTCATCTAAAGAATACTCAAAGCGAGTTGGGAGGGCAGAAATGTTTTTTTAGCCCTCAAATGTTTAACACTCTTCCCAAACACAGTAGGTCAATAATCTGTATTTGCCTACAGGCCATTGTTGTGTTTGTTTTTTCGTTTCCTACTCAAACTTGAGTAACCAACCTCCTGCTCAGGTAAATAACCTAGTTAGTGGCTTCTAAAGTTCAGATTCTGACTTCTCAGAGCGACTTAAGTGAGTGTTTTGAGGCCACATCTTCCCCAAGAGCTGGTATTTTCCTCATGTATGCATGTAGCATTGACCAGATCCTAGTGAAAAGTAAAGTTTACGTGCCTTTTTCCCCTCCTTTTTGTTCAAGTTGCAGTGAACTAATCGGTTCAAGGCAGTGGTGAGCTCAGTATATATCAGCCCGTACAACAGCTGCCAGCAGCTTTCTTTTGGCTGGAACGTTGCTGTGCCTTAGTGGTAGGAAGATTTGAAAAAGGGGTTGGTTTGCTTTGTTTCTCAGTGATGCGGACGTGTTCTGTAGGTGTCTGCAGGGTGTTCTGGACATGCTGCTGTGTCTGAGGGCTGGTCTGCTTGGGAGAGTTAAAACCATGGAGGCTGATCCATGTGTAGAAAGAAATGCAATTACATGTGACGTAGTTATCCTGATGCGGACACTTTTTCCATTGTAGAGCTTTTGTTCCCTTGCTCTTGTTTGTGTCGCTTAGGCAGCAGTTTGTTAAACTGTGGGGGAATTATGGCTGCCTAGAAATTAGTGTGATCATGCAGAGTTACGTAAGAAAAACTATGTTGACATAATTGGTTACATGTGACAGGTTTAAAAAGTCCATGGAGTCAAGTCTTTAATCATTAATCTGATATCAGTGGGGATTAACTGCCTGGGCAAGTCCGTGAACCTGAGTTTATTAATAGAAACTGTTCTTGTCCATTCCATTCCCCTGCCGCTCAGCAGAGCTGTGAGCGCCATCGCCGGGACAGGAGCACGAGTTCCTGAGAAGAGCAGTGGCTTTTATACTGAAAAAAAAAAGACAAAACCAATATTAAGACGTGACTAAGCCCACCCACGTGCAGGCGTGGCGTGATTTGTGTTGTGCTGGGCTGGGCAGGCTGCTGGGGCTTAGGAGGGAACTCCTCAGGGATGCTCCTGCTGACTGGTTTCCCTTGCTGTCCTCTGAAGCTGCTGGCACGCTGTCCGTGACTGGATTCGAGGGTGCCAGAGCCTGGCCCAGGCTGCCCAGAGAGGTTGTGGAGTCTCTCTCTCAGGAGAGATTCCAAACCTGCCTGGACACGATCCTGGGCACTCTGCTGGAGCAGGGGAGTTGGATGAGATGATCTCCAGAGGTCCTGTCCGACCTCCACCAATCTGATTCTGTGATTTACTGGCCTGCTGGTCTGACCCAGCCTATGACTGCTGTGTGTGGTCACAAAGGGCCCAGCACAAGGGACTGGAAGGGACTGGACAGGCTGCTCTCTCAGTTAGCCAGAGCTAGTAACTTTGCTGGTACTCACAGCTGCCTTCTCCCGTTTGGTGCAGGTCCATGCGCACCTAGTGCAGGCTCAACTGAGTCTGAATGGATAAGATCCTCTCGGAATTCCCGGCAATAGTGTTATTCTTCCATTTCTTTCTCATTTCTCTCAGTCTGGAGTGTGTGTGTGTGTGCGCATACACCCCCCAGCCCATCCTCTAACCTGATGGGCCTGGAATTAGGACAGTGCCAGGTGCTTGTCCCTGCCCGTGTGCCGTCGTGTCAGGGAGACTGTCAGCCCGAGCACTCGGACTGCAGTGAGGTCGGCGGTTGCCCCGGGCACACAGGCTGCCCAACTGCTGGCTCTCCAAGGAAGTGCCGTGTGTTGGAGTGTGACAAGGATGGTGATGGTTTTAAAGGTGCTGATGTCACCTTCTCTCTCTGAACATAGGCAAAGTTTCATTTACACACTGGACATCGCTCGAGTGAAGAGCTTCCCCACCTTCTGCGCTGTTGTGGGTTCAGACGCCCATGGGGAGCTCTGGTTGCCTTGGTCAGAGGTCTTGAGTGCATTCTGCTCCAGCGGATGTTAGCTTTCTGCAGCCTGATCTTCAGGCTGCCTTTGCTGACCTGGCTTCACAATAAGCTATAAATAACACTCTTGCTTCCTGCTTTCTGCTGTCTCAAAAATAAACTTTTCCTCGTGGTGGTGAGAGTTCCCTCTTTGGATTTAAATTCTTGGTGTAGCAAGAGATTCTACACAAAAGGTATGTGAATATGGCCATCGTCCTTCATTTTAAACGAGTGGCTAATCCATTCCAGGTGAGAAAGCCATCATATGTGGGTATATTTAATGATCAGGGGTACAAAAACTCTTACACCCGCTGTGGTGTTTGGGATAACTGAATTACGATGAAGTATGTCCTTCATCTGCCCCACTTGCTTTCTTTGGTCATGCAAGGTTATGAAATTATGTTGTAATTTAAAATCAGACTTCTTTATTTTAATGGAGAAAAAAGTTTCCTATTTGTGCTGTGTTTAAGAGCTCCATCCTTGACAGGCAAGGAGCCAGATCTGGAGCATATTTTCCAGCTGCACTACTCAGGGTCCAGTGACAGAGTTTGTAAAGTAATCTTGCAGTGACCTATTATCCCTCGGATGCTGAATACAGCACAGTTTAACAGCCCCATAGGTCAGTAGTCTATTTTTAGGGAGTCCTTAATCTGCAGAGCTCTGAATTTTGGAAGCCTTTAATCCATTGATCCCTGCGAGCACTCTAATTTTTCATGCTAAAGGGGAAAAAAAATCCATATGCAAAGCAGTTGGTGCTTTACCGCTGATCTGAGATCTAACTCTTAAAAAAAAAAAAAGTTTGTCATAGTTTCTGTTCTAGAAAGTGCTGCAGTGGAGGGGGTGGTGAGGATGGGGCTTGCAGAGCTCCGTTCTAGAAGATGTAACGACTTCTCAAGTGAAGCAGTTGCAGTCAAAACAAGTGACTGACCTCAAAAAGCAGCATGAAAGAGGAAAAAATGCCTTTGTACTATGAACCACATTTCTACGCTGTTTCCAGAGTTCTCCTTCAAGGCAGACTGAGGGCAGAGAGACAGCGCTGCTAGAGACTGCACCCGGCTTCCTGGGTTCAGTTTCTGGCTCTTGCAGTGTAACCTTGGCCTTGCTGTTCAGGCTCGGCCTTAAGGTCCTTCCTGAAACGGGAACGTTTCTGGTTTCACTTCTGTTGTTGTAGATGGCTTCAGCTCCGTCACTATCAGAAGGGGTGGTGGTCCCTTTGGAAGGAGCACAGGTTATTGCTTTAAATCTCAAGTACTGGATACGGGGGCCAGGTGGAGATGCTGAGAAGGCCCCATTTTACTGTCCTGTGCCCCCTCTCCCTCGTTACCCCTGTGCCCTAAGTTAATCTTGACAGTAACGACGAGGATCCACTGCTTTAAAGGACTGAGAATTGTCTTTGTCTTCCCTCCCTTTTCCCAGATGCAAACTGGAACAGATCTAAATGCGAGCCGGGGAAGATCCTGTTTGGCGGCCGTTTGCAATTGTGGGAAGATCGCCATTTCCAGCTTCTGGAGGGATCTCAATCCCTGCGGTCCTGTCAGGCTGCCTGCTGCCAGAGCCCCACCTGTGATGCCTTTTGGTTCCTGGAAAACATGTGCATCCAGGTGAACTGCACTATGCCAGGCACGTGTCAGGCGAATGGGACTGGCTTTTCTCACGCGGTTTTGGTGTTTTTAAAGAAATCAAAAAGCACAGAGCACTTCTTAAAGCTCCAAACAGAAGGTGACGTGAAGACCCGGGTTCACAAGTGGTTGGACTGGGGCAGCCCTGTCCAGAGGAAAAAAAGACTGCGGAGGTCACTGCAGAAGTGGAGCTTGGCAGGTGACAGGGTGGAGCTCGTGAAAAGGGACACAGCGGGCAGCCCCAGCGCCGAGGCTGCAGCCAGAACATCCGACAGCAGGTCTAGAGGCAGCCGAAGTGAAGCAGAGCGCTTGAGGGATCAGGTGCTGAGGCGCTTGGTGGCAGACAGGCCTGTCCCTGACAACCATCCCGACCAAAAGAAAGACTCCTCGAAAAATGGAGAGAATCCAAGAGAGCAGAAAACCAAAAGCCCGATTCCTCCTAAGAGCAATAACGTGAACAGATCAAGCGATGCAGACGGGGTTGGCTTGCCACAGGTAAGTGTCATTGCTGGGGCTGGAATGGGGTGGCCTTGGGCAGCTCTCACTCAAGCGATAGGACAACTCTCTAGATGCCCGTTTTCAGCCTCCTGTCAACAAGGCAAGGGTTGGGTTTTCCATTTGTTTTTTTTGAGGGATAGTTGTTTGGTTTTGTTGGGGGTTTTTTTGTAGTTTTTTTTCTCCATCCTCCTAGCTGGGATAAACTCTCTTTGGGAAGGGGAGATGGAGGTCATGATAATGCTTATCCTTTGTATAATCAGTGTGCAGATGAGAAGGAAAGGTGAGATGTGACGCCAGTGGGAAATGCCTGGGAGTTGAAAACTGTTACCTGTAAAAGTACCTTTTTAGGTCCACAAAATAAGCTGTTTTCCTTGGAGTGCTGAATTCAGGCAGTTAAAGACGTTATTTTATAGTCATACATAGTTTCCAGTGTACTTTCAGGTCAGCCTGCTTGCTTGAGTTGGCATCTTTTTTGTTCTGTTTTTGGAGATTGCTTTGATTTCTCAGATCCACAGAAGCTTATGTTGGCATTGGCTGAATGAAACCAGTTCAGTCTCTACTCCAAACACGTACAGTGTTAAGCTAGTAAATCTAGGTATGAGTCTTAGAGAGAAATTGGCACATTTGAATTGTTAAATGATGTTTCTATTTTTAAATCTACAAATAGCTTTTTGAGCCTTATTGTCCAAAAACGTCCCTGCACTCGTGATGGTGAAATAGAAAGAATTCTGCTTTGTGAAACTGTTCCCTCAATACCTTTGCCACGTTTCCTGGATCTGGCGCCGTTGCCGTCTGATGCCTTTTCCTGTAGTTAGGCTCTTGTGGTGAAACTCGACCGAATTTTTCTCTCCCTCTTATTGATACCTTGGTTCCAGGCAGGGCTGTGACCGGCACCGCCCTGCAGAGCAGGATGTGGAGAGCAGCCAAGGGACACTGCCGAGAGCTCCGGGGCACCTCGGGTGTGAAATCATGCACTGAAACCTGACAAATGTTTGATTTTTTCAGAGCCCCACAGGATTTAAGGCTCACTCAAGATCTCAGCTTTCTCTCTCCTCTGCAGGATTGCAGCATTTCCATCCTGCTTGTTCTTTCCTCCTAATATTTGAGATTTACACAGTGACCTCATTCTCTCAGCTGTTTTGCTGAAGTCTTCTTCACAGCCAGCCTTAAATGTCTTCTGTTGCTCCTGGGTAATAGTTGTTATATCTCCCTGCTTGTTTTGTTGCATTCTGAGTATTATTACTGTTCAGTGCCCATCCAGTAAACTGGTTGCAAATATTAAACTGCATGGATTAATCAGTTTCTGAATATTGCTGGGTATCCAGGATTTACCATCTTTAGGAAGTGTTTCCACTAAGGTGCATTGTTGGCTGTATGCTGGAGAAAGGAGAAGAAGAAAAAAAAAATGAAACACCTTACAGGTTTTTGCTATTAAAGTCCATATCTCTTGACAAAATGCAGGTTCCTCAAAATAAAAACCTCTTACTAACGTATATTGGCTGTGATGGAATTCCCGGCAGTCATGTTTTTGAGGTTTAGAAGAGTTTTTTGAGGAGGGGAAAGGATTAAAAAATCCACCTTAACAGGCGTGTGGAGTTGAAGCTGGTCCTGCCCACCCGTGGGCTGATGCCTTGATTATTGAACCATCCAACTTTCACCTGCAAAATGCAAGGACAGCTCCAGAGCTTGCCTGATATTTCTGATTGGAGAGCGGTTTAATTTAGGCCAAGGATGTAACATCGAAGGCTGTGTGCTTGGGACGTGGCCAGCTTGTGCAGGAGGAGATGCTAAAGTAGGGAGTCTTCCAAGTTGCATTGGTTCTGGGCCAAAAGAAGGGTTAGATTTGGTCCAGTACATGGAGCACATGGGTTCGGGAGGTGAATCCTGCGTTCCTTGAGAAGGTCTGACCGGTGGGCTGGAAGGTGAGGACAGCACTGGATCATTACTGCAAGCCAAGCAGTTCATACCTGGGAGCATCAAACATCTGGAAGTGGGAAAGGACATTTCAGGTCAAAGTGACTCCTAATTCCTCTCTACGAGGGGATAAGAAATGAATGTGCACGTTCCCCTTCTCTGTTGATGAGCACTGAATGTGTGGAAGGCAGATCTTTTCCTTTGCTCCTGGAGACCCGGGCAGAAGTCGAGGGACAGTTTTAGGTAAATGTTGCCTCATGGAGGTGTAATTTTGCCCTTGCAGTCCTGATAGCTCCCCAGCCATCTGCAGTGTCCTTTGCTGGTGTGCTGTGTGTTAATTTGTGGTTTTACTGTACTCCTGCGATGGAACCGGGGACGGGTGAAGGAGAGCATACCAGGTAAACCCCAGCGCACCCTGCTCCTTAGCCCCTGACTAAGGAAGAGAAATTTGTGCTTTTCCATTAAGGGGACATTTTCCAGGCGCCAGTTATTTTTCTGCCTCGTTGTAAGGTACTCATCCATTTTAAAACACAGCAATGCATTTCCCAGGCGAGCGGGAGACGTGGGTCCACGCAGCACTGCTGGGGAGAAGGGCTGCAGCACTGCAGCAGCTCTGCAGGCAGGCTGGAAACGGCTGCAGCCTTTGCAGGGAGCTCATTCCTGCACTCAGTTCTGGCTACGGTTTGCCCTAGCAAAGCCAGTGTTTGACTCATACTGCCGTGCTTCTTACTGGTGCTGGGGGCTTTGTGCCTGACGAGGAAGGAGGAAAGGTCTCTATTCACAGCCAGCACTAACTTTGTAATGGTTTGAGATGCTACCTGCTTTTTTTGTGTCTTGAAGAGGTCTTCACCGACAGGACACCTCAGCCAAAAAGAGCCTGTTTTGTAAATTCAGACCAGGCTTAGCAAAGTAAGGTCCATTTAAATAATTAAAAAAAACCCAAACAACTAGGTCACTGGTGTTTTTCTTTCAAGTACTTAGCTTCAGCATGGATTCTGATGCACACAGCTGCTCTGGTTCTACCCTACAGATGTAGGACTCTCAAACAGGGACACCAGGTCACTTGTCGCAGGCCAAAGGCAGTTATGGGTCAGAATCAAGTGTCTGACACTCCTACACTGACTCAGGCCAGCGTGTCCCTTCTCTCTATTTTCTAATATTATAGGACAGCTGGCAAACTTCTAGTCTCCTCCTCATTTATCCCCAAGAACGACATCTTCTGTTCTTTGCTTTAAAGAATTTAGGGTTATGGAGTAAAGATAAGAAATGTCTCAGCTTGCAAGCATTAGAAGCATTTTTGGCTGTTACGTTGCCTCAGGCAAAGCTTATCTAATTCAAGCTCTCCACAGACATTTGGCTGTCAATTCATCCTGAAGACTTCTGGGAGGAAGAGGATCTCTCTTAACTGTAAAGTGGCATTTTTTTTTTTTTAGGCATCAAAAAGTGAGTCAAGGAAGCATCTGGCTCACTGAAAAATATTACTAAGCAAAGTGGAGGCGAGGCTGCTGTGCCCAGAAGGTGGCTGCTGGTCTCCTGCGTGTGGTGATGGTTGTTCTAGGGACCCATCTGGGCTGATTCTTGCTAAGCAAAAGCTGTTTTCCTGTAGCAGTATGAAGTCACAGAGACTTTCTGCTCCTCTGCCTTTCCTAAGAGTCCGTCTCAAGTTCCCACCTGGCTCTTCCACTCTTGTAGTGCTAGTGTTTCTAACTTCTATCTTACTGACGTGCTCGGTGAAAGGCAGTCAGTGTCCTGAGCTGACCAGCTGAACGGGTGTAAGGTGCTGCTGCCTGGGACAGCCGCCGTCCTGAGGCCACCGATGAAGAGCAGCACAGAGCAATAGGCCAGATCTTACCCGCGTCTTTGTTCCCAAGAATTCCACAGCTTTGTTAAAGGAGACCCAGCAACAAGTAAGCAAATCAAGAAAACCAGCTTGTCTGTAACACCGACAAATAGTGTCTGATTCTTTGGTCCAGAAAGCTCAGCTGTTAAACATACAAATGAATTGAGATGTTTTACATTCTATGACTGAGGGAAAATGAGCTGAGATATGGGGAGAGGAAATTATTTGCCCAAGACTGCAAAAAAAGTAAAAACCCTCTCGGCATCTCAGTACCTTCATTGCTGCTCTTGGCCTGGCTGGCTGTTGAGTACGTGCAGCACGGCTTTAGTTTTACAACCGGCGTTTACTGACCAGGATGTTGCCCACCGTGGTCTAGAGCATTGTTCCCGTTCCTGTTTCCTGGACTGAATGCCAACAGTGTGGTGTAAAAGCTTGAGAATATTTCCTCCCAGCTGAGCTTTAGATCAGCTCCTCTAGTGGGGAGTGGTGGGGGGCAGTTCGACTCCCAAAACATTTCCCGAATCAAAGATGGTAAATTGCTGCATTTTAAATATTTAGCAGATGTTCTCAAAATAATCATCTCGAGAAAATGTGCTGCACACATGGACTTCGTGGTGGAAGGTAAAATGTCAAGAGTATTGCCTGACAGGCTGAGAACTGGAATGGGGCTAGGTACTGTGAAAGGAATTTGCTGATGAAAGAGAGGAAATTGTTCCTGCCACTTTGATTATTTTCAATAAAGTGGCTCATCCTGTATGGATGTGAGCAAACTTTCTGCCCGCGAGCTGGGCTCCCTGCGCCAGCAGCATCTCCTGTGGCGTGCACGCAGGGAGCTGTTTGTCAGGTCACCTTGCTTTGAAGAGTCGTTCTGAAATACATTTCCTCTTGCTGCAATGATTTGATTATTACACAAAAATGCCGTTGCAATCCTCTCACTTTGTGCTTGCCAACCGCACAGCTTTGGAAAAAGGAATATATGGCCAAAATAAATGACCCAAATGAACCCCCAGTTCCTGGTCCCTGTTTTTTGCTTCTGTCTTGTCCCCCCTCTATGTTCTTTTAGCTCCACTCACTGCAGTTTTGAACCTAGATCTTCCGTCACTTTTGATGTGTCAGAAGCCATGGTACTTAAGATTAGTGAAATCTGTGGTCTTGACTGGTGTTCAACTGAGCTAGAAACACGCTGTCTCCTGTGGAGGAGGAACATGGAGAAAATTCAGAAGAGAAAAGAGGAAGCAGTAAAACATCCTGCTTCTGGGAAAAACAAACCAGGGACTTTTCAGCCTCCTCAGCTGGAGGAGGTGAAGTGCAATTTAAATGCAGTAGAACAAAACTGACATTCAATGCTCAAGTTAAACTAAGACAACTTTTTCCTTTACAGATCCACACGGGAACATCTGCACCAGAACCGTCGGTGCTGACCACGTTCTCCAGTCCTGTAGCCACAGGGAAGATGGAGAAGCCTGGGCAGCCAGATGATGCTTTGGTCCATCCTCACTCCTCAGACGTGTTGCCCACAGTCAGCTCCGCGCTGGTGAAAAGCACAGCGAAGGTGCAGACACCTACGTCTGTGCCAAGCGGAGCTCCCACGAACAGCAGCGTGTCTACAGTCCACACCAACACCGTCACGTCACCGAGCACCACTGCCACCACACCAGGTGAGGACACGCAGCGCTCCAGCACGTCCTCTGTCGGGGTTTTGGTGACAAGCCCTTGCAGGGTTGAAAATACAAGATCGTTTCAGAAATTCTGGTACCTTTGAGGAAGTGCTGAGGTGCCCGCTTCAGCGCACGTGCCGGTTGGAGCCCGTTAACTCCTGAGGTCTGAGAATGGGACTTTGACATCATAAATCTGCATGTGAGCATTGGGTCTGTTCCCAAAGTGCAAGTTGAGGCATGGTGCAAGGCAGAGTCCTGTGAAGCATTCTGCCAGTGGTCTTGTCATGCTGCTGTCTATCACGTGGAGCAGAAATCTTCCTGTCTGCTCAGAAGGGGTTGTGACTGATTCTTCTCTGTCCCTGAAATGTCAATGCCCTGTTCAGCCATGGAGAACAGCCTCACCTGGCTGTTAGCCCATGCTTTGCTTTGCAGCAAAATGATGTTTCTGTTCACGCTGGTATTGCTTAAAACAAACTCCTGAAAATGTGTAGAAGCCAAGATGCCCTTTGGACAGCTCTGTAACTGAGCCGTCCGTTTGCTCACCGTCAGGATCTGTGTGCAGGGAAGGCTCTGTACTAGTCGGGTGGTATCTCAGAACTCAGTTAATCCACTTTGCCGCAGTGTTCGTAGCTGAATTTCTTTTGAATTTCGGGTTCCTTTCCCTTACAAGGGAACAAATGGAAAGTGTAAAGAAAAAGCTGCATCCAAAGACGTTTTTTGGCAGGAAGCTCGTTTTGCTAACAAGTTGGTGTTCTTTGTGGAGGCCTACCCCAGCTAAAACAGGAAGATACATTTAAAACATCTCCAGTGGCTTGTGTTGGACAAGTAATGTAGCAGGGCCTTCTTGTTTTGCTGGAGAACTAAAGATGGTGTGAAGGGTGGTTTTTCCAAGTGGGGTTTGGGTTTTTTTGTCTGTTTGGTGTTTGGGGTTTTTTCCTACTGAGGTCAGATTTCTTTTTGCTGTGGAGCTCTTTGCAGCTGAAAAACTGGTGGAGATACAATATCCCAAGATCTGGAGTAACTGAGAGGGGAAAAAAAGGAATTAGATGAGCTTGTTTTCTTTTAGTTAACTGGTTGATTCCAGTAGGTAGTAGACAGATGGAAGAAAGGCTGAACGCTTAATTACATTCTCCCCATCTTTTTTAACCTGGATTTGTTGTGTGTATCTCTGAAACATTGTCTTTGATAGGGTCAAACTAGAATAAAGCAACTTTAATTCTTGTTTTCTATGTATAATTCCCAGGCCTAATAACAAAAAGACAAAAATAAAGCACATGGGAGGGGAAGAGGAGTGTGAGGAGGCCGAGAGGTACTCGTAAGAAATGCGGTAAACTTTCTGGTTACCGTAATGCTAATAAACAGAAAAATGTCACCAACCCTAGTTTTCAAATGTTTACCCTGTAGTCTTTAAAAACAAACTACCTGTCAGTTTCTTGGAAATGGAATTGCAAAAAATTCTTAAGCAGGGGTTGAAAAGAAAATATAAATAAAAGGAACAAGTTTGTATTTTGAGTTTCCGTACTCAGTGCAGTAGCTATGCAGATTTAGAAAAAAAATAAAAAAAAATCTTAGCCACACAGGAGTTTTTCAAAAAAGAAATACCGTGGATTCTTCATATATTTGTGAAGATCTGGGATTGTGGTTTGGTAAATAGCAGTGTTTGTCTTGCTGTGCCACGAGACTGCAGCCGGGTCCTCTGCTGAAAAGCTGTCAGGTAAAACTGTCCCGTCCTGCTGGGCCTGGGTGAATAGATTCCCCTGTGCAGGCCCGAGGGTCGCCTTTCAGCTCTTTGGAAAAGGAGTGGGAGCTGCAAAGAGAGAGGGGTGAGTGAGTAGTGTGGGGCTTCTCGTAAAATTGTAAAACCCAATTAGTGCTTTTACATCAACGAGAGCGAAACCTGAGACTGGAGCAATAGTGAGTGACGGGGTGTTTCCAAAATACAGCCATTTGTGGCTGGTTTTTATTCCACTGACTCTGAAACCAAAGCGGGCTTTATTGTACCTAATTAATTGCGGGTTTTTTCCTGTTTCTCTTTTAATTCCGTGTTTCTCCATCAGTTGCAAAGGAGCTGGTAGTTTCCGCTGGAGACAGCGTGGAAGTGACCCTGCCAAAGAATGAAGTTCAGCTGAATGCGTTTGTGCTTCCTGAGCCACCACCTCGTAAGGCTTCCCTGGGAACTCTGCTGGGGCTTGTGCTGCTGAAATGGCAAACAGGCTTTATCTGTGGGGTTAAATAAGGGCAGTCTTGGGAATGCCTTTTGTCAGAGAACACCTTCCTGTAGAAGTTCTTCAGCCCGTGCTGTTACTTCATGCTGCCTCTCACAGAAAACAGCAAGGCACAAAAAGCATCGAAGATGCTACAGAGTCATTAGATGTGGGAGGTGGCTTATCCTCAAAGCAGTGCATCTTCAGCTTCTCCTTGTGACATTTGCTGATAGGTGACAAGCTGTCTTAGCAAGTGGTCTCTTTGGTGGACTGAAATCTGGCTGGGGGGTGACGTGCTGAGGAACACTTTCTGTACGCTCCTCGTTCCATCCTGCAGATTGCTCACGGGTATTGGCAAAGGTCTTCCCTGTAGCTCTGCCCACAGTGGCACGGGGAGGCTGCAGGGGAGAGGCAAGTTGTACAGCAACAGAGGCATTGCCGTTCAAAACCTGGCCTTATGTTGTGTCTGCAGGGTTTGAGGGCGTGATAAGACTTTTTCTCGCTTATTAGCCTGGAGCTGTGATTGTTCCAAAGCTCTTTAATGCCTTAGAGGCTGAAAGATGGATTTTGGCTCCAGAGTAAATGTGTTTAAAAGCGCAGATTGTCTCTCTTCCTGGGTGTAGTCCCAAAAAGCTGCAGCCTAAATTCCAAGCTGTCTCATTTCTCCATAACGCAGCAGAATGTGCCTTGTAAATGTTTAATACCTTTGCTTTTCTGTAGCATGGCAGAAAGACAGTCTTTGAAAAACAAACATCTGGACATTTTTATTTTTTTTAAGGAACCTCTTATTCCTATGAGTGGGAGCTGATTACTCATCCAAAAGACTACAGTGGAGAAATGGAAGGGAAGCACTCCCAGACCCTTAAGTTATCTAAGGTAAAGGTTTTGCTGCTTTGTATCCTGTTGTTTTAAATGCCAAGTGGAGAAGATGGGGACCCTGGCAGCCAGGGAGGACTTGTATGTGATCTCAAGATGAATAGGAAATTGCACGGTGGGCAGGCAGCCAACGTTTGACTGCAAGCCCTCTTCTAAGTCTCTTATAAAAAGGAGATTGATCTGGCACGAGGAAAGAAGAAATTGATTTCAGGATCTAAAAGCTGCCTACAAGCAGTGTGTCAAGCCGTACAAGTGGCACAATTCAACGTTAACAAAGGGTTGCGAAGGTTTCCGCCACTGAAGCAGCGTGATGGGCTGTTTGGGTCTGAAGCCTTGTACCACCCGCTGAAAAAGGGACTTGATTCCATGAACGAGAGCTGTGGAGGACCTCGTAGCACGTCTCTGGCTGCTGCTTTTAGACAACAGTGAATGGGTTGCTGGTTTGTGCACTCAGGGATTCTTAACAAGGAAATGGCTTTAAATATTGTGTGAATATACAGTTGCGAGTATACAGTATTTATGAGATGTTCCTTTGAGCATCTTGGATTCAGCTGTGCTCAGAAAAAGTCTACAGTCTTCAGTCACGATATCATGCAGAGAAGCCCTTTGAAAGGAGCGTGTCTGTCTGTTTCTGTCAGGGTTTCAGTCTTTTGGATGTCAGGATTGTTGTGTGGCACCTAGTCCATCACCCCCTCATCTTGGTTCAACAGCAAATGATGGAGGGGGGACTGCCTGACTCACGTCACCTAGAAGGAAGGAAAGAAATACTTTGTAAAACACACAGGAAGAGATTTTCTTCTTACGCATAGCCTTTCCTCATCTCAAACACAATCTGCTAGTACAGATTCCTGTGGCCAGACAACCTGAACTAATCGCTGTTATCTCTTTTCTGTTGGCTTGTTGTTGCTAGAAAATAAAGCTTGACTGACAGTCCTGTGGTAGAAAGAAATATTGGTCTTTGGTTTCTGCATAGCCGTTGTAAACTAAGAGATAGGTAAAACCATTTGGGCATGGAAACCATTCTTTGCTGTAATTACCTGTGTTTTATGCTGTGAATGTGCTGCCGTGCCAAAGCACGGTAACTTGACCTTCTAACAGCTCCTGACAAGGTGCTACCCTCTGAAGGTAAATAACCTTTTGTATTTGCTTCCAGCTTACTGTTGGTCTGTACGAATTCAAAGTCGTCGTTGATGGGGAAAACGCACATGGAGAGGGTTACGTGAACGTAACAGTGAATCCAGGTGAGCTGGTGGAGTTGTACCTCCTCCTAACTTCATCTGTCTCTGACAAACCACGGCACCTTGTCGTGGTGCTCTGCTTTATCTGACTGCACCTTTGTCTAACATAGTGAAACCCGTTGTGCTGTGGACTCAGAGTGTGTGCGTTAAGTAATTTCCCAAGATGTGAGACTATTGCCAGTACATGTGGGTATTTCTGCTGTGCTGCACACAGGCCAGGCACTCAGTAAACGAGCTGGAATACTGATCCAGAAGTGCTTAGCAAATGCCTCGCCCTGGAAGGCCGCTGCTTCAGTAAAAACTAGCTGTAACAGGGTAAAAAGCTTAGAGCAGCAGGAGCAAAAAAAATGAAGGGAAGCCAGAGCTTTGAAGCTCCTCTGGAGGTTCTTTTATTCCTTGTCCAGTAAAGAATATCATTCCCAACCACAGGCAGGTTAAGTCAAATCTCATTCCTTACTGTAAGACATGGTTTGCAGATGAGCTGGTGCAGATACAGTAGCTCGCGCTGCATCGCCAGGTCTCGCTTTTTAGATGGCCTGTGTAAAGAGGCAACCACAGGTCCTTTTATGCAAGGACTTTTTCCACAACCTTTGTGAGCAAAGAAGTGCTCTTGCACTCCCTAAATTAGCGAGAGTGTGTGACTGGCCTTCTGGATGCTGTTGCTGATCATTTCCTTATAAGCAGTGAATCTGGAGCTGGCAGCGTGCATCAGAATCATTCATTTTTCAGAGCAGACTTTGGCACAAAGCTCTAGGTTCTGCTCCGTTAGAATGGTCTGTGCTTGACCTGGTGTGTGAGAACTGAGGTAATGCAGCCATTACCAGAGCAGCAGTGGCAGTTCCCCTCCTTGCTTTTTACAATCCCTTTTGTTATCACTTTTTCCTTGAGCTGGTGTATAACTTGTTATACACCAGTTGCGTCAGGGGGGGTTTAGATGAGATATTAGGAAGAAATTCTTCACTGAGAGGGTAGTTAGGCACTGGAATGGACTGCCCAGGGAGGTGGTGGAGTCACCATCCCCGGAGGTGTTTAAAGAACGAATAGATGCAGTGCTTGAGGATATGGTGTAGTGGCTAGAGAGATGCTAAGAGAAAGGTTGGACTTGATGACCCTGGAGGTCCTTTCACACCACAATGATTCTGTGATTCTGTGAACTTGTGGGCAGCACCAATCCCTGTCACCCATAGTGCTGTTCTCTGCGGTCTGATTGTTTGGGGGATGTCTCGCAGCTGTGTGGCACAGCAGTTCCACACTGGACCCCTCTCCTGGACTCGTGGACTGCAGGACCGAGGCAGTAGCTGGGGCTGGGGAGAGGGAAGAGGATGTGCAGTATGTGTTCTGCTTGCTACTCCTGGCACACAGAGACAGAGTGGTTTTGCAGAGCTCCTTGGCCAGGGCTTTTTGTTGTGATGTGCCTGTAGATTTCTTTGTAAGAGCTCGGTTGTTGTTGCAGAGCCTCGAGTGAATCGGCCTCCCGTTGCCATCGTGTCCCCGCAGTCCCAGGAGATTTCACTGCCAACCATTTCAACCGTTATTGACGGCAGCCGTGAGTACCTGCGGTTCTGGCTGCAGCAGTCCAGCAGGCCTGGTTTCTGAGTGTTCGGTTCTGGGCTGGCCCTCTGCTTAAACTTCAGGAGGAACTGGCTGTGGCACTGTCAGACACTTCAGTGGAAAGGATCAGCCCCTATTGCCAGGAGAGGGGAATATGCACCCAGCAGCACCTCTCCATCTTTCCTTTTGAAGGGCGCTGGCCTGAGCCAATCTTCTAAAAAAGGAAAAGCTCTAAAAGTTGCTGCTTAGGATAAAAAAGATTACTGTCAGTCAAAATTGCTGGCCTCTCATGTGAAGCTTCAAACGTATTATTTGGCCACCACGCCACCTTTACTGACCCGGGCCTGCGCAGGGGTTTCTTTAAATACGCGCAGGTTGGCTTACCCCCAACTAGTATTGTTTTGTTGGTGTTTTGGTTTGGGGTTTTTGTCTTCTCCAAGCGCACATACAGCCCTGGAGTTCAGGGTGTCTGAGCGTACCTGTGAGGCAGGGTGGAGCGGAGCCTACGGTTTGGGTGTCTGAGAATAAGACAGACCTCCGGGCTTGGACCAAAAATGCCTTTGTCCCCTGAGCCCAGTGCTGAAATGGGAGACCAGATGTCTGGGGTTTGTGAAGCAGCACTTCCCAACTCCTTGTTCTGTGTGGTTTTTTCTGTAATTGGAACAGAAAGCACTGACGATGATAAAATTGTCAGCTATCACTGGGAAGAACTGAAGGGTCCTTTGCGGGAGGAGAAGGTTTCCAGCGATACTCCCATACTGACGCTGACCAACCTGGTACCTGGGAATTACACGTTCAGGTAGGTTACACCTGGAGGAGCTGCTCACTTCTCAGCCCTTAAAACGTACGAGATTCCTCAAGTGTCTGTTTGGTTTAAGCAAACAAAAAAAACCCCCCACAATAGGGAGAGAACTGTTTTGCAATGTACTCTTCTCTGCACTCCTGCAGTCAGGTAGTTTCGTAGCTTCCGCTTCAGAAGAGGTAAACTATCCAGCCAGTTCTTATTCTGAAGTTGTAGCTCTGGTTTAAGATGATGGCAGAAGGAAACAAATGGTCTGCCAGCTACGAAACATCTCTTGGAATATCAAATCTAAACTGTTTGGGTAAAGGCTTAGGTAGAAATACAGTCTTTAAATCCAATTTTTAAATGCAGTGTGTTTGTCCCAGATAAGTGAGTGAGGCCTAATGGTTTTATGTACGTGCCTGATAGATAGTAGCTGATTTTGCTTTAATGCTCTGTGTTTTTCCTTCGGTCTGCATTTTGGTATGATGTCCACATGCTGCATCAGCAGATCTACTGAAAAGAAACCTGAGGACCTGTAACTGAACACGTTTATTTTTTTTTCTCCCTCTTCAGCAGGTGGTTTATGAACTAACCAGGTAGATGTGCAGCTCTAGATGTAGCAAAAGCGAGTTTTATTTTGTGGTACTACCTGGGGAGGGAGACTGTTCAGGCCACTTGTGGGTTGGTAACAAACTTCCGTGTCCACGTTAATGACTGTCCCCTGTTGGGAGGCAGTGTCGTACTTGGAGCTCTCTTCCCTCACAGTGAGGTGTGTGAAGCTGATGACCTCTCACTAGCACAGTTTTATCTTGGAACTAGTTGGTAGATTTTAAGTGAGAGAGGGACACAAGTGCTGGATTTCTTGCATCACTTTGAGGCCGATAACTGGGCATTTGGGGGAAGTTTCGGTTCAGAAGAAGCTCGGTCACCTCAAACCTTTTTAACTCCTGAAAAAAATGACTACCCTGTTCTTGTTGTCTTAAGTTTCTAACTCTTCTTTTCTAAGTCTTCTGTGTTCCAGTTGACTCCAGCCAGTGTCTTGTATTCAGCTCTGATCATGACTTTTCATTGCTTTCCTTTTTGGGTTTTATTTTGTTGGTTTTTTTTTTTCCCCTTCAGCCTAACAGTCGTGGACTCAGATGGTGCCAGCAACTCCACCACTGCGAACTTGACTGTGAACAAAGCAGTGGATTATCCTCCCGTGGCAAACGCAGGCCCAAACCAAGTGATCACCCTGCCTCAGAACTCCATCACCCTGTACGGGAACCAGAGCACCGATGATCACAGCATTGTCAGCTACGAGTGGCTGCTGAGCCCCAACAGCAAAGGGAAGGTGATGGAGATGCAGGTCAGTGCAGGTCTCTGCCATCAGCCTGGATTACTCACTAGCTGCCTTTTTTTTTTTTCTATAATCAAAGCATTTTTAATTAACTGTTAGCAAGTGTCTCTTACAATCCTACAGAGCAAGCATGTGATGATTAAATATAGACTTAAAACTAAATCCACATTAAGCTGATACTGGCTTAGCAGCTGAGCTGGTACACCAGGCTAGCCGTGGGTTTTCACCAGCATCCTGTCTCCCTTCTTGGGCAGTGTGTTTTTAAATACTGCTGAAGAGTGGAGAGGTGAGAGAGGTGGGAACTTGATGGCTTTGGATTCTGAGCTTCCATACAGTGGGTCTTGGCACAACTGGATCCCACCCGTGTATCTCGCCCCAACTTCTGGGGCTGTCAGGGGGTGTGTTCTTTCTCCGTGCAGTTGCTGACTTCTCAGAGCACCGGTGACAACTGAGTCAATGATGGTATAATAGGGCTAAATAAAAATAAATACAAAAAATAAAGTGCTGTCAGCAGGTGCGGAAGCCAGACTGTTTGATGGCCACTTTTAGTGGCCATCGCTCAGATGGTGTTTAGATAACCCCTTGTGCCAGGACATGCGTTTCCTAAGCTGGGCAAACACACTGGACTGGATGTTTTGAGTTGAACGTTGGAGTCTAAACTTTGCTGATACTGCCTAGACACTCCTCAGTCCTAAACAGTAAAAGCTGGAACTTGTTTCCTTGTCGTCATTTTTCTTTTAAAGATTATTACTACTGTCAAATTTATGGAATTAGAAAGTCTATGAATTGGGCCCACAACGTGTATGAATTGCACAGGGCTCCCCAGAGGTTTTGCTTGAGTTGCTGTTGAACTGTTGAATCTCAGCACCTATCTGGTGTTGCTCGTGTTGCCTTCCACAGCAGTGTCCTCGTTTGCTGTGCATAAATTTAGCTGTAATTGCCTTGCGTGCTCAAGTGGCACAGACTTCTGGGCTCATAGCAGGAGGTAGTAACAAGCCACTGGAATCTGCTGATAATAGTTGTTGTAGAAGCAGAGTCTTCTGGTCTGTCATCGTCTGCGTAAGGATTCTTTTTAATAGCTGACTCTGTTTTCTCGAAGGGGGTGAGGACACCAGTCTTACAGCTCTCTGCAATGCAAGAAGGCGATTACACTTACCAGCTGATAGTGACTGACTCTGCTGGGCACCAGTCCACCGCAGAGGTCACGGTGATAGTCCAGCCAGGTAAGCTGCCTTCAGCTGCTTCTGCCGCTTCCACTCCAGGGCTTAGAGCTGAGCAGCAGTCTGTCAACATCCTCTGGATGTTTTGGTAGCTTTGTGCAGCTTTCAGAAAAGCTGGTCCAATTTTCGACCGTTCTGTGCTGGCACAGCGCTGATAAATGAGCAAAAGAAAGTCTCTAGGAGTATTGCCTTTCTAGGCTGCTCTTTTTTTACCCAATATGATCCGATTGTTGTTACCCCACCATAACGTCAGGACTGTATTTCCAGGCAGCTCTCTCTGCCCACAGTGCTCGGTTGTGGGACAGGAGAGGGGAGTGGTACTTAGAGAATGAGAGCAAAAATCAGAACTCCTGGATTTCAGTCTTGTTTTGTTGCAGGTGTGTGAATGAAACACTGATCTGAACTCCTAGCTGCTTTTAACCTCACTTTCTCTGAGCACAAGGTTGTGATAATGGGCAAGAAATATACTAGGGATCACAGAGAAAATTCTTAATGTGGGGATTTTTAAGCTCCACCTTCTGTGGCATGTGTGTGAAAAATATTACATCCTTTTTCAGAGAACAATAAGCCCCCAAAGGCAGATGCTGGTCCAGATAAAGAGTTAACCCTTCCTGTGGACAGCACCACTCTAGATGGCAGCAAGAGCTCAGATGACCAGAAGATTGTCTCCTTTCTCTGGGAAAAAACACGGTGTGTATCATCTTCCAGCCTGTTCTTACGCAAGTATCTGGGTCTTTCATTTAAAACAAGACTCCCACATACCTCCCTTGCGTTAGGTCCTGGTCACGCTGGGCCTGACAGGCTTTACCAGGAACTAGAATGAGTCACAGATTGATGTTTATTTGGGGAGGGATGGAGTTTTGTTTGAGCATTACAAGTAGCTTTGCCATCACCTCTAGGCCCGATTCCTGTTCTCAGTGTGACTGTGGCTTGTCAAGGAGACCGACCATGTTTGATCACAGCAGTGTAGTGTCTCCTTGGTCTTAGGAAGAGACTGACTCTTGTAATCAACAGCATGGCCCTCTAGCTTCATGCTCTTGCAGTAGTCTGAATGAGGTGATGTTCTTCTCATCTCATTGTCATGCTTCCCTTCAGAATCTAAATTCCCTGAATTGCTTTAGGGAGTTCAGGAAGAGGCCAGCAACTTGCAGTAGCTTTTTCTGTTTGCTAATGTGAAGTGTGCAAAGCCCTTATAAATTAAGGAACTATTTTTGCTTTATACCTTTCCTCAAAAAAATTGGCTTATTGTGCAGTTCGTGAGCCAATTTTGCTGAAAGTACCACTTTTTGTAAGCCCTGCTGAAAGCTGGTATCAGTGCTCGCCTGATTTAAAAATAACCAAAACACTAAACCACCAGAAATTACCCTTTTTGTTCTGAGTGCCACACTTACTGTTTTGATTATCTTGCTGTAACTGGAGGAAAAGAATTCTGCTTTTTGTCATGGACTCTGTGTTTCCAGGCAGTTGTCTGTTTGCATCCCCATAAACTCTGAGCCTGAGCCTCCTGGTCAGTGTGAGCCTGGCTCCCGTGCTCTGTGCAAAGCTTAAACTGATCCTCTTGTGCCTTGGGTAGGGGCCCAGACGGTGTCAAGCTGGAGAATGCCAACAGCAGCATTGCCACAGTTACAGGCCTCCAGGTTGGGACCTACGAGTTTACTCTGACAGTTAAAGATGAGAGGAACTTGCAGAGCCAAAGCTCGGTCAACGTCATTGTCAAAGAAGGTACGTCCAGCCATGAGCAGAGCTGCCTGAGACACGGGTTACGTCTGAGAGGTTCAGCAAAGCCTGTGTTCACACAGTAAGCCTGAGGAATGGTGAAAAATTACATGGAGAGCACTGATATGACCTTCTCTAAGTTAGGGGTTTACCCCTTTTCTGGAGGAACATCTACAAAGATGATGAAGAGACTAGAGCATCTCTGTGCCCAGGAAAGGCTGAGAGCCCTGGGGCTGCTGAGCTGGGGAAGAGAAGCCTCAGAGGGGAGCTGATCAATGCTGAGCAAGAGCTCAAGGGCCCATGGGGGGCAAGAGGATGGGGCCAGACTCTTGTCAGTGGTGCCCAGCGACAGGACAAGGGGCAACGGGCACAAACTGGAACCCAGGAGGTTCCATCTGAGCAGGAGGAGCAACTTGTTTGGTGTGAGGGTGTTGGAGCCTGGCCCAGGCTGCCCAGAGAGGTTGTGGAGTCTCCTCTGGAGAGATTCCAAAGGCGCCTGGACGTGATCCTGGGCCCCCTGCTCTGGGTGACCTGCTGGAGCAGGGGGGTTGGGGGGATGGAAGAGATGATCTCCAGAGGTTCTTTCCAACCCCAGCCATGCTGGGGTTCAGCTGAATCTTGCAGTACATAATTTCCCTTCTCTTCCCCCAGGGTTGGGTGGGGATTTCTGGCTTACAGTGGAGATCTAACCAGTAGGTTTTGATTGGGCATTACCAGATTTTTCTCCAACCACTTTGTTTCTGTTTGCTTAGAGATAAACAAGCCGCCCGTTGCAAAGATTGCTGGTAACGTTGTCATCACGTTGCCCACAAATACAGCGGAGCTGGATGGATCGAAGTCCTCTGATGATAAGGGAATTGTCAGCTACTTGTGGACCCGGGACGAGGGGAGCCCTGCAGCTGGGGTGAGGTTTGTTTTAAGTGGTGGTCCGCAGCACCGTGGAAGTCAGTGAGAGGCAGCACTGACAGCTCCTGAGGAGATGTGAAACCCATCGTTGTACCTGTTACCTTCTAGTGATACCCTTAAGTATGACGATGTATCATCCTGTTTTATCCTTCGTGTCCTCATGCTTATTGCTCTGCCTTCCAGGAAGTCTTAAATAATTCAGACCATCATCCTGTCCTCCTCCTGTCCAATCTGGTAGAAGGGACCTACACATTCCACCTCAGAGTGACAGATGCCAAAGGAGAGAGCGATGTGGAAAGGACCACGGTGGAAGTCAAACCTGGTGAGTCTGGCTTTTTCGCTCTACCGTATTTGCCTACAGCGCACTAACAAGCCCTCTGTCTGGTTACACTCCACTGAGACTAAAATGTGTCCTCTAGTCCAGCCCAGCACTGTGAAAGTCCAAAGTTTTGGGGGATGTGATTGTATTTTCATGTGGTTCTTGGGGGCTGACTCTTACTGCTGGCTGTCACCTGGGAAAGTCGTATCCCTTCCTACCATGAGGTTCTGTAATTTTGTGTTCAAAGCAAAGATATTCTGGAAAGATACTAGAAACCTGACTGGTATACAACAGAAGTTCTAAAGATCCCTATTATCTATTTTCTCACTAGATCCTAGGAAAAACAACCTTGTGGAGATAATTCTGGATGTCAATGTTAGCCAGCTGACTGAGAGGCAGAAGGGTATGTTCATCCGCCAAATCGGTGTTCTGCTGGGGGTCCTCGACTCGGACATCACTGTGCAGAAGATCCAGCCTTACACTGAACAAAGGTAGGGCTCGTCTCTTGAGCGTACGTGGAGGGGGGTTGCTTGAGGGCTTAATAAAACAAGGGCTGGGTTCTCTTGAAATTGGACAATCGAAACACATGGAGATGTTGCTCAATACTGGTATTCCTGCTTGCTCAGGTCAGGGAAGGTGTGTTGCCAAGCAGGTCTTGGTTATCTTTCCCCTCTGGAGATGGTGCGTTGTCCTCAAAAACTCTTTGCAGCTGCTAATGTGTTTGCCCCCAAATCTATAAAATAAGAACTAGTCTTACTTGGTTTTGAAAATTGTGAAGACTATCTGAAGGATGTTCTACAGCTGTGATTTATAGCCAGAGAAATAGTGAGGCTTGGTTCAGGAGCGGTTTGGTGGAACACTGATGCTGCACCCAAGGGGGGGATGGAGCAATGCCCTGAGCAGCAGCTCTGCCTGCCGGCTGTGGAGCCGTCTGTTAGCTCTGCTGCCAGCACAACTCTGATTCGTGTGGCGTGGTGAAAACCGGTGTCATTTTTGTTTGAAGAGACAAGGAAATCTTGGATGTGGTTGCTATTTACCTTACAGTAAACTGCAGCTGGGCTCTTCTCAACAAGCAGAAGTTTGCTTATCAGCAGGGCTGTAGGCCAAGGTCGTGCTGCTCAGCTCCAAGTAGGGTAACCAGCAGATCATCAAACAAGGGGTGGTTCGGCCTGGCTGGATCCTGGCCATGCTGCTTTGGCGTGGAAGTACCTGAGGGGGTTCAGCTTTCCACCGCAGCACAAACGGCTGGCCTGGGAAATGCAGGAAACTGGAGTGGCTGGTGCTGCAGCATCGTCACAGCAACAGCGGCACTTGTCCCTGTGCTCACAGCAGCTCAGCCTTACTGTGGTGTCTGAGGATGCCTGAACACGCGAGTGGCATGGCAACAGGCTTAGCCAGGGCAGAGTGGTCGTCTGTTGAAATAAGTGCAATATTGCACTTACTTTTTACTAAAAGTGGAGTAGTTTTAAGGTAGATAAAGCACTAAAAAAAGATTAAGGGACATGCTTAAAGTCACGCGGCAATTCAGCAATAAATCTGCAGTTATACTTTACACTTCCCTGGGTTCAGTAATGTATCGATTCCTTCATGTCCGTGGTGCCTGCTCTGGCAGTAAAATCAGAGTTCATTGTCCGTGCAAACTGAAGGAGCTCGGAAGAGAAGAGCCAGCACTTTCTGTTGTGACGTTACCTGTATCTCTGCCACGAGCAGGCCAGTTGCCTCCCTTCTTCGCTGAGACAAGCAAGGGATTCTCGTAATTAATGCTTCACTGTTTGTGTTTACTAAGTAGACAAAAGTGAGAAGTGTTGTAAAAGAGCGGAGATTATCTTCTGACAGATGGCTTTAAGATCCCATTTTTGCCTCAACTATCAAAGTAACTGTTTAAAAAAAGACCTTTTTTCCCCTGGCTGCTCTTTTTTCCACAGACTCTGAGGGCTTCACTAGTATCCTGTTGACTCATAGGCTCACTGGTAATAATGAATCTGAAACATCCAGGCGTCCTTTTGTGAATCTGAAGGATGCACGGGGCTCTGCAAGGCTCGCAAGCCCGGGGGAGCGAGTTCTTGTAGCATAAAGCGAATGCAATAAAAGATGCAGAGCACAGCAGAATCCTCTACACCTGGGCCTCTTGCTGGCTATAACACTTTGGGCATTCAAAGTAAGCTTTGCAAAAGACCGTAAACCTTCACTGTCTTCTCTGTGCTGAGCAGTTTAATGAGCCCCCAGGTGCCATGTGTAGTAAGGTCTGAGGATCCCAGTGAGGAAGGGAGGAGATTATGAAAATGGTGGGACCTGAAAGTTTGGGGGTTTGCCTGCTTAGCAGGAACATGCAAAGATGTGCTTGACTGGCAAGCTCAAAGTCCAGCCCTAGCTTTGAAAGTATGGGTGGATCAGATGTCCCAAAGGATGTTTTGCTGTATGACCAGGTCTGCTGTTACTGCTTTCGAGATGGAGCCAGAAGTCTGGTCTTCAAATAAATTCAGGGTTCTGATTAAGTCCCTCTAATGACAGACTGAGGAGAAGGGCTCTCTACCTGATGCTTGGGGAAGCAGCAGATAATCGTTGTTGTCTGACTTGCAGCACGAAGATGGTGTTTTTTGTACGGAACCAGCCTCCCCATCAGATATTCAAAGGACGAGAGGTAGCCTGGACACTCAAAAACGAGCTGCGGAAGCAGCAGTCAGACTTCCTCATCTTCCGGGCGCTGGAGATTAACACAGTCAGTAAGTAAGGGTCACTGGTACAAGCCAACGTCTTTTCCCTTCTCAGATGCTGCCAGAACAAGGACCTTTGTGTGTGCTAAACACAGCTGCGCGCACACACGCTCCAGTGGTGTTCCTTCGTCAGTAAATGGGAAAAGGAAAAATAAGTCTATTTGACTATAAATTAACGAGTTATTTACCAATTGATTTTTCTATTCACTATTCAACTTGATATAAGTGGTTACTTGTAACATTGCTGGGATGATAAGAATTCATGAAATCAAAGCAGATTGATACTTATGAAACTAAAATACAGTGTTAGTGGGATGCAGCCAATGACACGAGTGTCAGACTGAAAACACGAAAGCTCCGGGTCTCGCCAGCTCTGAACATACTCAGTTCCTCAGCAGCGCTTCCAGCAGTCTGAAGGAAATTTCTTTACAACTTTACGTTAGCGCTGGTTTTGAGCTCCATCCTGTGAGGATCGTTGGTTGATCAGTTTGATATTTCAAACTACAGTTGTGTAATTATTTTCATGACTTCTTGATCTTACAATTTTTGTGGCCTTCAGAAGCCCCTCTTTGGTTCCGTTTTGGTCCCTTTTAAAGGATCTCCTTGTTTCTTGTCTTGTCTCACAGGCTGGGTTTGAATTTGAAAATCAAAACCTTATTTAAACAAAATTCCATAACTACTTCTATCAAAATCACGAGGTATTGGGTAAAATTTTCTTAGTGCGTTGTGTGTTAGGCTGTCAGTGAAGTGGGACTTGCATATGGATGAACTATGGATAAACTACAGGGATTATGTTCGAGGCAGAGCCCGCGGGTGTTGGCAGTGTTGGACTGTTCTGTCCTGGTTTTGCCTCTCGTGCGAGTCGTTCAGCTCACTTTCCTGGTTTTGGTCCCCAGCGTGTCAGCTGAACTGCTCTGAGCATGGACGCTGCGACTCCTTCACCAAGCGCTGTGTCTGTGACCCTTTCTGGATGGAGAACTTCATCAGGGTGCAGATGGGGGACGGCGAAAGCAACTGTGGTACGTGCCAGCTCCCTGGGATTGTTCACCTTCGGAAGGGAAACAGTTTTTGAAAGCCAGGGCAGACAGAGGATCAGGTACCTGCTTTCTCCCAGTACCTCTGACGTGATGCTCAGACCCGGTCTCACCACACTAGGCAGGTGATGTTTGATGGGGAAGCGACTCCTCTTCAGACCCTCTCAGTGACACTAAGAGTTGAGTCCATTCTTTGGGTATAAATCACACGCCTTTGCTGTCGTGCCCCTGCAGAGGCTTTCCTGTCATGGGAAAGCAAACTGTATGAATCAACAGACACTGAAAAACGCCCATGTGCAGCGAGTCCACACACGGATCTGGAGCCTCTGGCTTCCATAGGCAAGTCAGTGGTGCTGTCAGCGGTGGACAGCAGCCCCCAGCTCTGCAGAGGGTCAGGCCGTACTTTTCTTTTCCTGAGCGTAGTCATCTAAAGCACACACTGTCAGCGGGATGAGGTGCCAAACTGTCTGTACCTCTGGCGTGTTTTGCTTTCAGAGTGGAGCGTGCTGTATGTGATCATCGCATCCTTCGTCATTGTGGTTGCCTTTGGAATCTTCTCCTGGATGGTGATCTGCTGTTGCAAGAGGTGGGACTGAGGCCATGACCCCCCTGTGTCAGTACTTCAGAGCCAAGTGGCTGCGTTAGGAGGTGAAAGGTTCAAACCCGTTGTCCCAGCAGGTTATCTGCTTAGCCCTGGGATGTTAGTTTTTGTCACTCGGTGTTTCAAGTGTAACACTGAAGTCTTAGGACTCTGGGTTAAGAAGCAAGATTTGGATTAGCCTGTAAATGTGCAGCTAAAGCAATGTTTCTCATGTTTTGCTTTGTGATACCAACATAATCTGAAATAAGCAAGTACTCTGGCTTTGAAGCTCAGAGCTGTTTTTAATTCCTGCCTCTAAATTCCTTTTCTTTCCCTTTAGACAAAAAGGAAAATCCAAAAGAAAAAGCAAATACAAGATTTTGGATGCAACAGATCAAGAAAGCCTGGAGTTAAAACCAAATCCCAAAGCAGGTAAAACATGAGAGCAAGAGCTCAGCGTTTCCAGAATGCTGACTAAGAACACTCCTCCTCCCTGGACTTAAAATCACAGAGTGAAACACACGTGATGTTAGGCACTGAAAGATGGGTCTCGGAAGAGCTAAGAGCTTGTTTCAGACCTGGATACAGGGTGTTTAGTCAGGTTATCTAGCTCTTCGGTTTAGAAACTGGGGCCAAAACTGGCCTGGTGCTGCTGTCACACAGGTAGTAAGTGGATGCACGTAAGCTGTGAGACCGGCCTCATCCAGGAAGCCCAGAACTGGCTCTTGGCTATAACTTCTCTTGCTCTGAAGTTTTCCACTGGGTTCTGGTAGTTTACTTCTTGCCTACACGTGGTTCTTTGGCCTTGCTCTACAGCAAAGCGTGAATTTGTTGTCACTAAGCAGTTCGCTGAACTGATCAAGAGATGCCTGAAAGCAACCTGGAAATACTGATGGACTGGAGAGAGCAAGGTTCGTTTGCCCCCAGCTCTGCCACCCCAAATGGCTTGTTCATGAACTTACTCATTCTTGCCCTTGTGAGCATCAGGCTCTGAAAGTTTTTCGCATTTTAGCTCTAATTTTTCCAGGAAGCAGACGCTTGTCTTAGGAGGGACACCCGTGAAGTCTTTAGTGCTCCGTGTGGCTACAGACCCGTTGGCCCGTTCCAGAAAGGCGGTGGTTTGTTTTCAGCGTCCTTAGCCAGGCTTGTCTGTCCTCATTGCTGTCCTAGAGAGTGCTTGTCAGGTGCAAAGATCATCGAGTTATTTCAGACTGGAGCGTTTTTGCTGCGATTGTATCTGATACCTGAGCCGCTGACTGGCCAGGAAAGGAGGGACACGCCGGGAGGTGTGTGCAGAGCTCAGCCCCACCGAGGGCTGGGAGCACACCAGCTGCTGAAATTCGGGTTTCAGATGTGTGTGCGTGTCCTGGTTTTGTTCAGAGGAAGGGTTACTTTAACTGTGTGTGGCAAAGGGTCCCTCATCCTTGTTTGCTAGTGGAAAACAACTGCTCATCCTTGTGTTAGCCCATCTAACGGCGTTCCAGCAAAGTGAGCAGTGCCTGACAGCAGCGTTGGGCATTGCAGCGGCAGAGCTGGTCAGACAATTCCCCTGGGAACCGGGCAACCCCAGCTGCACAGACACGGAGACCCTTGAAGAAAACCCGCGTGTGTTTTCCTCCCTCGGTGCCCAACTCAGCTTTACTCTGACCATCTGTCACCTCGCACGGAAGAGCCGCGCTGGTCAATAAAGGGCTCGCTGTTCTGCGGTCTGTAGCAAATGTGCCTCGGTCGTTTGCTGTCTGGTAACTAAACTCACCTTGCTTCTTCCAAGGCTGGCTGCTGACTAAAGCCTTTTTCCCTGTTAGATATGTCCAGGGAGCATTCTGCTAACAGAGGAAATGTTGCATTTCTCCATTAAGGAAAGGCTAAATTTAAATATTTCCTCTGCTGACAGTATCAGTAAATGTCTCTCTCCTGTCCTTGTGCATTAATCTAAATTCAACCCGCTAATTTATCTCTTTCTTGGCAGGCAGGAGAAGCAGAGATGAGAGCGGGGAGGTTAGTAGGAAGGCAGCGATCTTCCCTCACCCACCTGGGTGTTCTTTACTGCAGCCGTTCGCCCCCACAGAGCTTTCTAGGCAATGCCCTGAGCAAGGTCAGGGAGACAGAAGCTCCCGCAAGACTCACAGCCCCTTCTGGTGACGTGATTTATTTCCTACCTGTTTGTTGTGCTTTGCACTGTCTTGAAGCGTCGTCGTGACTCCTGCCAGAGTGTCTGAAACGGCGTCACTTTGGCTCCAGCATTTGAGGGAAGGAGTGGCACAGAGGAAAGCCTGATCAGGCTGCTCCTTTGACATGATGGGAGAAGGAGACTTAGAGGGAACGGAGTCAGGTGAGGATGCTGACCAGTATTAAAAGTATTTCTAACCTGGGAATCTCTCTCCTTCAAAGGCAGCAGACAGAAAGCCCAGGTCCTCAACACTAGCCTGATGCACTCGGAGTCTGAACTGGACAGTGATGAAGCAATCTTCACGTGGCCCGACCGTGAAAAAGGGAAACTGCTCCGCAGCCAGAACGGCTCCTTGCGCAATGGACAAGTGATGCTCAAAGCCAAGAACCAGAGGGAGGAAATCCTATAGCTCCCCTCCGGCGGCCTTTTGCTGGAGCTCGGTGGGAAAGGCCGCTCCTGTCCCTATCCTACAAGGGCCTTTAGAGGCCAGTTTGATTCGGACAACGCTGCTAACTCGTTTCACAGAAAACAACTTTGGTTTTGTGGGTTTCTTTTCATTCAGTTAAAACTGGTTGTACTTGAATTTGAACTTCAAGGGAAGTAAAAGGGAGGAGGAGGCAACTGTGAACCCCAGGCGAAGTGTCAGGGAAGACAAGAGCGGCAAGGACAGAACCACTTGAAGCAACTGTGAATGTGCAGGACCCTCCTAGCCCACCTCAGACTGCAGTGGAGGAAATGCCCGTGGACTCCAGCTCACTTGCTTTGGGAGCTCCTCAAAGAAGGAAAGTCAAGGCAGTGCTTTGCGCTGTGCTCTGAGCTCTCTTCAGGCTCCAGTAGCCTACCACGGGCTACTTCTGTTGTCGAACAGCTTTCTTCTCCTTTACTCCCACCTTCCCTAATGGTTTAAGCACTATTTTAATTTAGACTTGTCCTTTCACATGCACTCGGCTGCTTTCGGAGTGTAGAAGAGGGGGAATCTAAACACTATGGTCACACTCCATCAGCTTGCAGTAGAAGGGGGTTTTGTAGCTGTTCTGAATTGCTGTCAGGCTTTTCTCATGGGGTGTGGTGATGACACCGTGCCTGTTCAGACATGACAAGCTGACCTGTCTGTGGTAATTGGCTGGGCAGGGAGACCCCCCTCCTGCTGCAGGCTCTCCCTCTGGGTACCCGAGCCAGGAGAGGACACCCATCCTTGGTACCTGTGTTGAACATCTGGCTTAATTCCAAAGCTGTGAGATGATGTCCAGTGGCCCCAGCACCTTCTGTTGGTCACCAAGCCGTCCGTGAGTCTGGACATTAACCATATCTCAGTTATGAAACGCTATATACTGTGGTTTGTCGGGGTTTGTTTTTCTTTTTCCCCTTAAAATTTGCACAACCGGGGCAAGCAGGGGTCGGCATCTTCAGTTCCCAGCAGCTGGCTGCTCCTCCTGGCTGGCAGCTTAGCAGCCTCGCGTTACGGCCGAAGAGCTGAGCGTGCAAGGTGCACACTTGGTGTCTTTGAGTTGGTGGCAAAGGGAACTCGGTACCCGAGGGCACTGCGTGGTGGGTGCCAGCAGCGTGGCCGTGTCTGCTGCCGCAGCTCTGGGAGGCAGGAGTGTGGTGGCCCGTCCCCATTCCTCTGTCCCACCATGCTGCTTTCATGAGTTGCACCCCTGTCCTCAGGCAGAAGTTGGCCTCTTGCTGCCGTGAACCACTGCTGCTCCTCTGTGGATGGGTGGGCACTTTATTGCTTTTCTTTGTGTTTAATTTAAAAACTGGAAACTTGTTTAATTGGCTTTTTTTTTTTTCTTCTTTTTGAGCTATGAAAGCCAAAAGGCTTTAACTTCCTCGGTTGTATTTATATGGCTGCACTACTGATTTGTGTTGAGCTAGATGAAGATTAAACACTATTGAACGCGAGGGAATGTTCCCTCGCTGAATGTAGTCATGGCTGCTGCTAAGTTTATTTTTCTGGGCTCTCAGCTGTCTTCCTCAGGAGCCTGCTGCTCCCCCGAGGACTGACACATCAGCCCGCTGCCCTCCCGACTTGGCCAGGCACGGGGCTCGCGGTGCCTGCGTCACCGCCCAGGCCACCCTCCAGCTCGTCTGTCGCACGCAGCCGATGCTCCGAGCCAGGCTTCCCCCTCCTGGGCTGTCCCCGCTCCACCAGCGGCTCCTTTTCCCCCCAAGCCTGCCTGGGACCGCACACGGGGCCATGGACGCGTTCCAGCTGCGTGCCTCCAAGGGCACAGCCCAGCGCTGGCTGCAGCCTGCGCCACGGCCGGACACTTAACTCTTGGGTGACCCTTCCCTTCACTTGGGAGTAGGATTAACCCAAACTGTGAGAAAACGGGGTTTTGATGCTTATAAATATCCAAGGGGTGGGGGGCAAGAGGATGGGGCCAGACTCTTGTCAGTGGTGCCCAGCGACAGGACAAGGGCAACGGGCACCAACTGGAACCCAGGAGGTTCCAGCTGAGCAGGAGGAGAAAGTTCTTTGGTGTGAGGGTGTGGGAGCCTGGCCCAGGCTGCCCAGAGAGGTTGTGGAGTCTCCTTCTCTGGAGAGATTCCAAAGGTGCCTGGACACGATCCTGGGCCCCCTGCTCTGGGTGAGCTGCTGGAGCAGGGGCTTGGACGAGGTGATCTCCAGAGGTCCCTTCCGACCCCCACCATACTGGGACTCTGTGAAGCTGCAGGGGTGGATGAGCTGTGTTCCCAGGACTGTGCTGTTAGAGGAGAGCCGTTGGACTCACGCTGATTCTGGTCCTTGGGCTTTGTGCTTTTTGAACCTCTTGCTCCTGCCCACCCCATGCCAGGGAGGTCCCCGCTGCAGTAGACCGGGGCTGGGTGCAGTGATTCGTTGCTGCAGCGACCGGTGCCCTCACCAGCGAGCAGAGCGTGCTTTCCAGCGCGCCTGCCTGCTGCTTAGGGACGAGGAGATCCATCAGTGCAGCCCTTACCACCAGCAGCACGGTGGTTTTACGGCCCTTACATTTCACGGCCGGGTACCAGGCGCTCGGGTGCGCCCGGTGAAGGGAGGCTTTGGCAGCGGGCTCCGGCGTTGCCTCTGCGCCGAGGGGCCCCCTTAGCGCCGGGTCCTCCCTCCGTAGTCGTTTCCCATCGCAGAGCGCAGGTTTGTGGCAGAGCACAGCGCAAGCTCCCCTGCGACTCCTGCCTCCCATTAGTATTCCCTGGCCGTGCAGCCTCTTCCTTGCTCCATCTATTAACTCTTGGTGCCGCTGAGCCCTCCCCAGGATGCCAAAATTGGGAACACGTGGCCGTGGCACCCCACGCGGGGGAGCGTGGGGGTCTGTAGAGCTGCTGGAGGTGAGGACGCTCCCCCCAGACTGAGGGCAGTGGCTGTCGGCCCAGCATAGGACCTCCTGACCCCGGGGATGGGGTGGACTCGCTGAGCAGCACACTATTAACCCGGCCCTTCTCCCAAGGCGTGGAGCAAACATGTCCTTTGGGAATCCCTCACCACCCTCTCCTCCTCCTCCCTCGTGGCGTCACTAATGCTGCTGCCAGTTTGTTCCCCGAGCTCCGCGAGTGGGGCTGGCCTTGCTGGGGAAGGTTTCTGCATTGCTATGCACGGTGATTTCACAATTAGAGACACGGGCTACAAGTTACCCATGTCTGGAAGCTGCAAGCTGAGACGTCTGTCAGATAAACCACCAGCTTCACTGGGTTTTGGTTTTCTTCAAACACTGGTTAAGGTGCTTGTTGCGTTCTAGTTCTAACATAGTTTGCTCTTAAATCGTTTCACTGGGTGTAGCGGGGGCTGCCCAACCTGTCTGAACTTCGGTGTAACGGCGGCTGTTGATTGCAGTGTCACTTGGATCAGGACTAAAGAACTTTTTTGACCAAAATGTTTCTTGCAAATAAACAGGAACGATGTTTTGCTGCTGCTCAACTTGCTTCTTTTTCCAGTTTCAGCTGGGGGATGGTTCCTACCATGACCCCTGTGCTCTTTGGGTGAGAACTGGAAGTCCTCCCTCGTTCCCCTTGCCCGGTGCCTGGCAGCGGGGTCTCCGCGGGCGCTGCAGGACGAGGAACTGCCTTTTCTCCAGCCCTGGAGCCTGCTGAGGGGCTCTGGTGCCAGTGAACGGGACTGCCAGGAGCTTGCCTGGCCCTTGGCCAACTCCACTCCTCCCTCAGCGACCAGTGCGGCAACCTCGGTGTTGATCACTGCGTGTGGGGAGCGGGAGAGGCCGAGCCTTGTGCTCCAGGCTCGTGTTGGGACTCTGCTTTATCTGCCCCAGCTTTCCCACAACCAGCATCAGCTTCTGCTACTTGCAGCTGACTTTCAGCTTAAGCCCCCAAGGGTTCCTGGTGTCCCACTGGCCAGGTTTGGAGTCCCCTGCCCTGCCCAGGGTGGCAACCCAGGCAGGGTCCAACTTCATTTCACTGGAAGGCAAAATAGCAGCAGCATCAGGGCTCAAGCTGCGCCCACGCCTGGGGTAACGGTACCTCCTCATGCGGCAGAGGAGCATCTACTCGTTAGTGGAGTCAGAAGGCTGCCCAGCTGTCGCTGCTGTAGGCAGCGCACTTGAGCACCATGGCAGCCAGGAAGGACCTGACGGCATCACAGGACGGGATTTTTTAGCGGGAGGAGGAGACTCACCTTCAGAGCTGCCCTTCTGTCCATGTGCGCCTCACGTGGCCCGGGGGTTGTGCTGGAGCCCTTGGAGTTCATGCTGCTCAATGTCATCTAAGGACAGGAGAAGCCACCTCTGCTGGGTTCCTCATCCCAGTGCCTCTGACCACAAGCGAAATAAAGCCACCGTGGGCCTCGGGCGGCTCCTGATGCTGGAGCTCACCTCGGCCTGCCGTCAGGGCAGGGGTAGCCCCACGGTTCCCCAGGAGACACCTCCCTGGGAGCAGCCCTTGTCTCTGGACCTCCAGAGCAGCAGAAGGCTCCTGCCTGCTGCCCCTTCACCATCGGTGCTCAGCAGGGTCCCTTTCCCTTGGGTTCATGTTCTCTGCTATTTTTTTTTTATTTCTTCTGCTCCTTTGCTGTCCCGGTGGGAAGCTCCCAGAAGAGCTGCCCTTTCCCTTTGCTCAGCATCACTTAACACTTGCTGGCTCCTTGCAGAGGAGTGAGATGAAGCCCAGCACATGCTCACTTGGTGGCCCCAGCTGCGGGCTCTTGGGGCTCAGTTTCTGGGTGGTAAATCTTGCACCAGCCCCAGGGCAGCGCAGGGAGAGAGCCGGGGTCACCTCCCCGGGGGGATCTGGGGCTGGAGCCCCTGAGCAGCCCCAGGCTACTCCTTGTTTGAGCTTCTCAGTCTGAAAAATAGGTTTTGTTGCAGGAGGTTCGCAGCGCAAGAGATGTAGGTGGCCATAGCCAAGGCAGCAGCTCCAGGACATTCCCACCACTGCTGCGGCTCTCTCGGCTTTTCCATGGCCCAGCAGCCCGGGGAAGCCCCAGAGACCCTCGGGGAGGGGATGAGTGACTGTGGCCACTGTCCCCGCGATGCTGCCAGCCGAGACCAGGGAGCTCGGAGTAGCTGCAAATACAACCTCGAGCTCCCCGGCTCCGCTTGTCCCTCCCTGAGCAGCACCCGTGACCAGAAGGAGTTAAAAAAGAAGCAGGCTCTGGCTGAAGCCTTGGGGACAGCACGGTTTTTCTCTCCACACGTGTTCTCACCCCTCTGCTTGCGCTGTCCTTGCTCTGACCATGTGGATTTGGCTCTGCTCCCCAGCACCTTCCTGTCATGAGGATTCCCTGAACTGCTGCTGCTTCACCTCGTCCAGCCGGGCTCTCCCGGCAGCTCCCACACCTCGTCCTGTGATGCGGTTACGGTACCGATGTGCTCATTAAGCATCCCTGGGATGCTGGATGTGGGCAGCCCCTGCCAGCAAAGGGCACTGCGGGGATACTGGTGGCTCCTGGGGACACTGTGGCATCGCTGGCACCCCAGCATTGCCCCCAACCATGGGAGCTGCCCCTCGGGGCTGTGCCAGCGTGGCAGAGCCAGGGCAGGAGCCGTTGGTCCCTGGCCTGAGAGAGGCTGGGATTTGGGGGCTCGGCTGCAGGAGTGACCCTGTGCTGGTTGTGCCCCAGCAGGAACTGGTCCCCCTGGCACGGCCCGTCCTGCTCCCCACCACCAGCACCCTCCTGGCCGGGCACAGGCCCAGCGTTCGTCCCCAGGTTGCTGCTGGCCCAGCGGGTTGGGGAGAGCACAACGGACTCGGACCAGGGGCTTTGCTCCCCTCTCCCGCCGCTCATCCTGCTGGAGCAGGGCCCGGAGGGGCACCGGGATGCGATGCGGGTGCTGTGGTGCACCCATGGGCACCGTCACCCTCCGTCCATCCCTCCATCCGTCCGTTTGTCCAGGCAGGGCCCCGTGCGCAGGGTGAGTCCGTCTTTCCATTGTTCAAACAATCTCTTTTCCGCAGTCGGTGCCAAAGCCTCCCCGCTTGCTCCCGCACGCGCCAGTGTGTTTAGCTGCCTCTAAGCCTCTACCTTTCCTTATATAGGAGAGGCCAAACGAATTTCGCACTCTCATTATTAATAGCCTGAGAGGAGCTCTTAGGAGGCTGCCAAAAATAGCAGGCAAACAGAGCGCACCCGGGGTGGGGAGGGCGTCGTGGCAGGCAGGGAGCCGCCGGGACTGCCGCCGGAGGCACGTCGAGCTGCTTTTTCTGGCTTTTCCCTTTGGGAACCACAATAAGGTCTCTCCCGGTGTCCTGCCCCCCCTGGCAGCCCCGGGCTGGGGGGTCCCCCTCGCCCCACCAGCTCTCCGCAGGCAGAGGTAGGACGGTGGGGTCCTGGGGAGGGCAGAGCAGCCCTGGCCCCCGGGCTTTGCTGCTCCGCACGTTAGAACGGCCAACCCATGGGTGCTGGGGACACCCAGAGCGGGTGGCTTGGGGCACCCCGGGCATCGCCATCCCCGTGGGGTCCCCCCAGCCCAGGAGAGCCCCTGTGGCTGCAGTGGTGACAAGTTTCACCCTCCCGAGCACCTGCCGGGCTCCACTTTGCCCCGTGAGCTGCTGCCGGGCCCAGCGACACACGCTGCCCTCGCCCACGGTGTTGCTCCGAGAGCCTCGCCGGGCACGCAGGGGCCGTG
>VZZY01020775.1:0-24327 GCA_013400335.1 Eurystomus gularis
TGACCAAAACTGGGCACAGTACTATCTGCTACCTTGAAGTGTTCTTCATAAAACCAAGCAAATAAAAAACATGACCGCAGAGCCACAAATAAATATGTAATTTATTATGGTATTGTTGATTAAACTTCATATTCTTTACATAAACCACAAGCATTAACTATTAGAAACTACTGTAATCTGAAGAACCAATTTACTTCTCCTACCTTTCCCTGCATTCAAAAAGATTCCAAGCTATGTCAATGATCAAAAAGCAGCAGATGCTCTTAATATTGCTAGTATACAGCCTCTCCTTCATTAGGATAATGCCCAGTTAACTTCCTTGTTTGCTAAAGCATACCTTTAATTTCATCATGCACCGAGAAATTTCTGAATATGTAAATATTCCTTATGAGTAGCTCATTACAAAGTTCAAACTTTAGACTCAATCTGATATTAGTAACTGTAAATGTAAACAGAAACAAAGCATTTATAAAGTGAAGACCATCATTAAGGCATACTTACATGCAAGCTTTTCCCATAGTATGGAAAGTACATTAAATCAATCAAGCCTTCAGAAGGAAAATAATTTATATCAACCATGCCTTCTTCCTATGATAGGAGACAGCAACAAAATCAAAAGTTAACATCTGCTTGCATAAAAACGAATACAAAATTAGAATTATAACCCAATGATAAAGTGCAAGATCCCTAAAAAAAAAGTTAACTGGGCTACAAACTCTTAGAATAATTATCCAAAATATATCTATTTTGGAAAACAGCTACATGCTACACACATCTGCTACAGTAAGGATTATCAACAGTAGTATTTAAATTAGTAATCAAGTCAAGACAGCTTGCTTTCATGTTTACCTTATGAGTCAAAGAAAAGTGGAGGAAGGGATATTCATTGCCATGAAAAACTTAACCAAAAAACCAGAAGCATCCGCAAGCAAGCCTGTATTTTTGGTAAAGCAAGAGCACATCTGTATTTAAGTTAGAGGAATTTCTATTCAAAGCCAGGTTTTTAAGCCTCTCAAATTTGGAACAATACAACCCTTCACAAAGAACTATAGCCCCCTCCATGCAAGGGTGTACTATTCCTAACATTCATTCAGCTAGCCTTGTAATACAGGCTTCCTAAAAGGACCACAGGTTTAAAATGGCCATGTTACTAGAGTCTGTGTGTGTCATCAGCACCTTAGAGGAATAATATACATACGCATGCCTTATCACTAGACTTTCCTCTGTAACCCCAGATCTTGTAATAAGAAGCAACTACCTACAAAGTTGCTGCCTAATTTCTGACTATGGAGTCACCCAATCTGTAAAATATACAACATATCTATATCTGATTGGCTGCCCCAGACACAGGCTAGCAGTATAGCGATATACAGACACATCTCCCTGTATACAATATTCCTCCGGCTTGTATATCCTGGCAGGATGTCAGACTACCACAAGTTCAAACCACTAGGCAATGCCCACACGTAATGTGACTTTTTATAGTAAGGTAAACATATTACCATGATAACGGGAAATGCCACTAAAACAGCCTCTTCAAAATGCTAAACGTATCTTCAGAACATCACTACTTACTCAATGTAATTCACAAGTTCAAAGTGCGTTAGTAACTGTTTTTTCTAGACTACCATATACAGCAGCTGCAATTTGAAAAAGATACACTACAAAGTTCAGGGGAGAACTGCAGCCGTAGAAAGAACTAAACAGAGAAGAATGCACGAATGCAAAAGTAGTAAATAATAAACCATAGCTCAAGAATCCCTTCTCCTCACCTCCTCAAAAGTACACACACGTTGCTTAGGATATGGCCACATTTCTGTTCCTTTGCAGTTGAAATTATTGCAATTCTTCAACTATATATTTAAGTATTTTGGACCTGGAGCTAGCAAATATAACTACTAAGTAGAAATGTGTTGCTTTTCACCATTATTCCTTAATTTTATTCAAAGCTCATGCACCTGAATACTCATTTTTAAAATATATTTCTGAAATAATAGTGAAAAAATCAGAATACAGAGTAACACAAGAAAGATAAATAGTAGTATAGCTTTCTGGAGCAGCTAAACACAAGGCATGCGTACAGTCATAAATATATACACATTAAGCTATCAATGCAATAGCAGAGAGATTCTGGGACATGCAACTGCCTGTCTCATGCAACTACTGTGGGGCTTGAGGTTTTCTTTAATAATTCATTAATCCTAATTAATATCCCTACACAATTAAAAAAACCAAACAATGAAACAAAAAACTCAAACAAAACTACAACACCTAAACAAGCTGCATTTGCTGAAGAGCTTCAAGAATCAGTCCATTAGTAAGCGTCACTTTTTCTGCTTACCATTTACAATTTCCACAAAGAGTTGTAGGCAGTCAGCAAATTTAAAAAATCAGACTTAGCTGGACAGGTAGGCTTCCCCCTCACTTACTGGGTCTTTATTAAGACTGTGTCTTAGAAAAAAATAATTTTGCAGATGTTAAAATAATGCACAAAGACCCAAGGAAAGAACTTGGGCAAGACTGGTCTGTAATCAATCATTTGAAAAGAAGAAATGGTATCATTGCACAAGATAAAGAGCAGTATCTTTTAGTTGAAACTGCAAAACATCTAAGACTTCTGTCACAAAAAGCAAGGTAACTCAAGATGCTGAGTATGCTGACTATAGCAAGGCACAGCTATTCATTCTTGTAAACTAGAAAGAGATACCTAATACAAAGGAAAGATGGTCACTTTAGCAGAAATAGCAGAAATAAACATTTTTTGAATTAAGACTATTTTTTTTTCCATGTATCAAATCTACCAGTTTTCAGTAAAGATAGTTTTAACTTGAAAGAATACTTATGCAAGGTGCTACAGCACACATGAAATTGCGTACCTCCAGCCCCAAACTAAAGACAAAATATTCTCATCTTTAAGCTTCTTGGAAACACAATCCTTTTTTGGCTTGTTTCTCTTTGTGGAGATCCTCAGGACTACAGCAACTCAGTTCATCCAGGGTGCAGGAGGAAGAACCCGCTGTATACCTAGTATCTGATGCTACAAACACTTCCCTAATCTACAGAAACTACAGTGATGACAGCTACCACTATGTGGGGGCAGAGGGGGGGAGCATCCCCAGCTATCAAGTGTGCTGACTTTGAAATCAAGGAACCATCTAAAATTTTTCTGTTTAAAAAAAATCCCATACAAAAAGCACAGGGAGAAAAAATAATCACCTTACAGGAGAATGCCTGAAGGACATAACTTTTGAAGTGAAAAGTGACATTTCAGGTGGCAAAGACTGGCAGTATGCACAGACAGAAACTATTAATCTTACTTTGTATTTGAGAGACTTGTCCTCTTCATTTTTTTTAAAAAAAAGGGTTTTTTCCATTTAAAAGTCAGATTTTGTTAAGTCCAGGCAGACACATCTCCAAATTGCTCTCAATAATGGTAAAGAACAAGAAATATTTAGAGTTTTACATATAAAAACACAGATGAAGGGGAAAGAAAAATTTGTGAACAGCAAATCTACAGGTTAAAAAAAAAAAAGTTGTCAATAGTAAAGAGAACATGATAGCAGGATTTCCACTCTGCGCAACTAAATCACCTTTTAAGCAAAATCCATCTTTATCCCTCAGATGTTAAATATTTTTGATGTAAAATTTAAAATTACTAGTAAGTTGCTGTTGTGCTATGAACTGCACAAATATGCTTATATATTCTAGGAAGCTAATACCCAGTGCAGGCTGTATTTTAATAAATGTGTAACCTGGCTTGAATTTTGCAGTACACCCTCAATTCTTTTAATCCACATTTGCTGACAGCAACACAGAAGAGAAGAACAAAAACCACAAACCACCACCAACAAAACACCACAACAGAACATACCAGATACTTAAAGATTAGGTAAACACCCTGAATAAGAATAAGATAATCAACAGAGAAGTACAAATGACCACTTCACTTCAACTTCTGTTATTAGGCAGGGAATGTTCAAATACAGTGGCAGACGCAATGCAATTACAAATTCATCCGCAAAATGCACAAAAGCCTATTGGCTATCCTTCTCCACCTTTCCAGTGTGTGTACACCAGAAAAGACAAAATATTATTTCCAGATAAGCATTCACCTTATCTACTACAGAAGAGGAAGAGAACATTACACAGCACTCAGAGTCAAAGAAATAAAAATAGAATTGGAAACAATGCTTTATAAGCTGATGTAAAGAACAGCATATTACTTTAAGCTTAGAGTTTTCAATACACAAGGAACATAACAAAAAGGAGAAGTTCTGTAAAAATAAAGCATAGACAAAAGGAAAAAAATTGAGGCTGTTGATGCTGCTTCTTTGTTGTCTATAAGGATGAATTGTAACCAATACTTAAGCTTTCCTAAGCAGGTAAATCATGAGCAGCCATGGCAAGAATACCCTAATTAATGATAAAATAGATGCATTCAAAGTGGCAAAGCCTGACAAATATTTTCCCTGTAAATCACTAAAGAACAAGTAAGATTAACAACCTTAAAAAACACCATACTTGTGTAGATCAGAGAGATTCTAACTGGATATGGTAAAAAGCAGTACTTTGTACTTAAAGCAAATGCAAGAAAATACATACTATAACATACAATATATTTTTAAGTATCTCAAAGGGTAGAAAATATAGCAACCTCTCCCCACCATGATCAACCAATTTTTTATCAAACTTATTCTTTTGCTAGTGAAATCAGCTAAGAGGATAAGAAAAAGCATACTCCATGCTTTTCTTCTCAAGCATCCTTGAAAGCTGAAGAAATACAATCATCATAAAATAGGATTGCTGTCAGTATTTTCTAAACTACTCAAACATTAGCTCTTAATGCAACATAAGGCATTTCAGGTGGAAATAAAGATGACTGTCCCAGCCCCTATGCAGTGTTTTCAGTAAGAACTTGTGAGATCTAAAAGGAAGCTCATTCATTAACGGCACCAAGCCCTAAGTAGCTCAAAACACTTCAGAGAACTTGATTCCATTAAAATGATCATGAAAAATAACAGATGGTGGCCAAAAATAGCAACACAGTACTGTGTTCAGTTTTGGGCACCTCAGTACAAGAAAGACCTTGAGGTGCTGGAGAGGGTACAGAGAAGGGCAACAAAACCGGTGAAGGGCCAAGAGAACACGTCTTATGAGGAGAGGCTGAGGGAACTGGGGCTGTTTAGTCTGAAGAAAAAGAGGCTGAGGGGAGACCTTATTGCTCTCTACAGCTACCTGAAAGGAGGTTATAGAGAGGTGGTGCCGGTTTCTTCTCACGGGACAAGAGCAAACAGCCTCAAGTTGTGCCTGGGGAGATTTAAGATTGGACATAAGGAAAAATTTCTTCACTGAAAGGGTTGTTGAGCACTGAAACAGGCTGCCCAGGGAAGTGGTTGAATCACCATCCCTGGATTTAAAAGCCGTGTAGATGTGGTGCTTAGGGACATGGTTTAGCAGCAAACTTGGTAGAACAGGGATGTGGTCGGACTGGATATCTTACAGGTCTTTTCCAACCTAAATGATTCTATGAAAGTCAAAGCTCTGAACCTCAAAAAAAAAATAAATTCACAAATACAGAAAAATCTAAATAGTAAAACAATTAAAACAAAGACTCAGTGCATTACAAATAGCAAGTTCACCTCGAGAGACATTATTACTCCCAATGCAATGACAGAGGGAAATCTGTCATCAACAATACCTCAGCTAGAGGCAAACTTTTGTCCAGTTTGGGACACCACATTATGAAAAATGATAAATTAGAGGAGTCAAAGAAGAAAGAGTACTAGTAAAAGTAGAAGGAACTTAATTGATTCATTCTAACAGAACAAATAATCCCTCTAATGGAACAACATTTAAGAATGGACACAAAGAAATCAGTCTCAAATAAGAGATGGTATCACCTTTACTTGCAACAGACTGTCATGGGGAGACCAAAACTTTCAAAGACTTCACAAAAATCAAGTATTAAAATTGATGCCTACCACAGGTACCTAGAATGAATGCAAGAACACTTACAGTATTCGTCTCATTAATTGATAAAAATGTAAAGGGGGAAATTTCAGCAGTCACCTCAAGCTAAAAGCCGTGACTCCACCTCTTGCTCAATCTACTAACTTACCAAGTCTTTCACTGCTCCCCAGTCTAGGAAAAATATGCAGAAGTCAAAGTAATTATTATACTTGCTGTAAAATAGCCCATGTAAATCCATTGGTACAGAACAAATATGCCTAGATTAGGTGTTATTGTAAGTAGTTTATATTTTATTTGAAGGCAACTTTTACTTGGACAGTAACATTAGTTTCCACACTGTGTCTTACCCATCATTTATAATATTGTCTAAGGTGCAGTTGCAGCATGGAGGAAAAAAAAATAGAGGTTATGAAAAGAGGAAACAAAACACAACAACTCACAATAAATAAATAAATGAATAAATATGACTACAAATAACATGTATGCATTTTCCTTGATGGCAAAGCAAGTAAGGTAGCTCAAATCTAAAGATGAAAGAACAACAACAAAAAAGTATTATTGTAAGTACACCGAAGAAATTAAAGACACTAAAACTGAACTACACATACAGTAAGATGAAAACAAGGAAAAAAAGTACCAAGTCTAACAAGAAAGAAGGACAGTGAAATAAATGAAGTAAGTGTTCTGACAGTGTATTACTTCACTTTTCACCTAATCACAAGGAAAACTAACTACATACTTATTTCTTACATTTAGAACTGACCTTAGATGTACAGTGTATACGTGGTTCTCCTTCAGGCTTTAATCCAATTATCTAAAGGAAAGAAAGTTTAAATATTTATAGACTTTCTTCCCCTTTACAGCGTTGCAGACTGAATTTGAACTTTTGCCCCACTTAATATGATAGAGTTCATACAGGGAGAATTGTCTAGTGTCATTTTTGTATAAAGCACAATTTGAGACTAGGTCTAAGATCTAAAGCATTGTTAAGTTAAAGCTCAAATAGTTACAGTGGCCACAGAAAGGACTACTTTCTTATTTTACATTCAGCTTGTAACGGTAATTGTTCAAACCAGATAGTAGTTCAAGTAATGTATAAAAATCACTGAAAAGTTTAATACTTATTCACTCAGTAAAGTTTTCACCACCTTACAAAGTTTAAGAGTTACAGAATGCATTACATTCTAATTACATTTCTAGAATGCAGACAAAGTAAAACACACTTTACCTGCATAGTGGTTTAGAATCTGTTACATAAAACAGTAAGCAAACCCAAAGAGCGCAGTACTTCTTAAAATAGGGTTTTCACATATTTTGATGCAAGTAAACAAAGCCAATACTTACTTGTACTAGAATGCTCAAAAAGCTCACTTCATTTTACTCTCTGAAACACATGAATTGCTAGACATTTCAGTAAATTACACTATTCCAGAAATGCAAATATCTTGAGAATCAAACTGAACACATATTTCAGCCCTCTTCTACTGTCACTTATTATACAGTGGTAGCTGGGAGCATTTCTACTAAGAATTAAAAAATAGGTAGGCACTTACTCTGTTCATTTTCACAAGCACACATGGAGTTCCTTTAGAATAGCCAAAGGTCTTATCTTCTTTTCCAGAGCACTGTCCAAGCTCAGACAGGTTAAATCGACATGCCTTTTTAACAGCAATATCATTCTGGTCAAAAATTCTTCCTGGTGTACAGTTTATGTTTTGGGATTGCTTTGAATCATCATATGCTATGAAACAGAAATTGCTTGTAAATCAATGGCATAAAGAATACAAGTAGCCAAAAACTGCAGAGGCCGACATAAACATCTAATTTATAGTTGTTTCTTGCCTAGGAGTTTTCTTAAAGGACTATTTTCAGAGCAGTACATTTCTTATATCCATTTTAAACACTTTTTCAAAGCCTATCAAGAAGTGGCACTGGACTTGAATGAAAAATAAAAAGAGTATTACAAAAGAAATAATGCTGTTCTGCTTTTCTAATCTGATCAATATTCACAACTTTGTTTATTTCTGTACGTAAACTAATTCTAAACTGATTGTGTATTCCAAACTAATTATAGATATTAAAAAATAAACCATCAAGTTTTCACCTGAAAACTGTAAGAGTTTTCACTTTGCACATGTTTCTTCTATGAACACACAGGGAAACTTCAAATACTTCAATGCCCAATATTAAATTGCCTCTGCATTTACATTAAGGTAGTATAACTGATACTATATTAACATCCCAAGTTGTTTCTCACTTTGTGTTTCACAAGTACAGAGATCACACTGTCACAAATACCTATCTAATCACATTTATAATGTTTTGTGGTTTTGTTCCCCTCCCTTACACCCTGTCCCCAGCTATGTATAAGCAAAATAAAAGGGAAAAAATGTAAGGTTCATCCTCAATGTGAGAGTCCAAAACCCATTGAACTGTAGAAGAGGTAGATCATCATGAACATAGCATTCCTCCCAGGAACCCCTGGCAGAGCTCTGAAAGAAAAGTCTACTTATAGCAGCTTTTAGTAGGCACCAAAACTACAAATCCAGATAGACTCAAGTATAGCTTGTGTAGCCAACAAAGCAAATCATGCACACGGTGAGATTTTATAGCACCTCCTCAATTTTGAGTTACAATGTTTGAGGGGTTAAACTTACTAGTATTTTAAATTGATTTCTATATTATCAGATTAAGTGTACATACAGGCACATATATAAAATAATGTATGACTTAAACTAGTGAGTTTGAAATCATTCAGTCTTGTCCTATGTTACCTTTTCTCCACGTTCCAGATTGTGTTTTACTATTTCTGTCTGCAAATACAGTGGATCATGGTGAAAATGAATAAATTGCAATTAATTTAATCTTTGCGCACCTCATTTTTTAAACAGGCAAACACTCAAGTTCTTAAGACTAGAGGATTCTCACTCAGTCACAAAGCCATTTAGATAGACTAATCAGTTAAGTCTTCACAAACTTTGCCTCCAAATACATGACCTGCATAATATTACACTGAATTCTTTTGGTGTATGTAATTTCTACATCCTGTAGTATTTAAACAACCATGTCACCAAAACACTGGACTGGGACCCAAAACTCTCCATTATTCCACTATTCCTCATGCTCAGGCTCCCTATCCAATATATGTATTGATACTTAACTTTTTCTCTAAAGTATACACTTTTTTATATCTAGAATAAGCCTGAACTTGCATCAGTTTTCATTAGCAATTGGTAACTACAATCAAAAAAGGAAACTAATCCACTCAACATTAAGATGCCTAAATTACCTGGGCAGTTGCAAGTAACTTACTTACATTCAAGGAATTTTCTAAGTGTAGAAACATATTCTGCATATGACTGGGCATCACTCTTGTTAAAGTAAAACTCCAATGCAGTGTCTGGCTTTGGTGAAATCATAAGTCCTTAAAAAGAAAAAGTACAAGTAAAGAACTAAATAACTTCTCTTCCCTATACCACTCTAACCTACTCAAAAATCATATCCACAAATTGGAAAATAACTATCTGTAAAGAAACATCAACGTTACTCCTATGTTACACAGTACTGGAAGGTAGTTTGTGTTTGAAGCCAATTATCAAAATCAGCATTACATGAATACTTAAGTTCAATCCAATGTATAACGACAATTCACAAACAAAACCCAACTGATTAGTAATAGCAAAATCAGCAACTTAATCACTTTCAGTCAAAGAATTTTACTGATTCACTTTCCATATTCATCAAATTAAAGAGTAATTGAAAAAAATACCCAAAACCATACCCAAAAAACCTGCAGTTAAAGCTATGTTTCAAAGCTTTAAGGCAATATGGAGTGAAGCTATGATTGTATTGATCGCATAGAAACACAAGAAAGTATTTTTTAAAACTTTATAATGCATAAAGATGGCTTGAAAGATTTTCCAGTCAAAATAGGTAAAACTAGTTAATTGCTAGTCCTTCCTGTGATCTCATAAAACAGAAAGTTTAGATGTTATCTGGTTTATGGAGAATACAAGAAACTTTATTAAAATAAACACCGCACGTGCCACTTGAAAAGGGTGAGCCTTAGTCAGGCTATGGGAACCATGAGCACTCTTGAATCATAGAACAGTTCACGTTGGAAGGGACTTCAAAGATCATCTAGTTCCAACTCCCCCGCCGTGGGCAGGGACACTTCCTACTAGACCTCGTTACTCAAAGCTCCATCCAATCTGGTCTTGAACACATCCAGTGTTGGGGTATCCGCAACTTCTCTGGGCAACCTGTGCCAGTGTCTTATCACCCTCTTAGTTAAGAACATCCTCGTAATTTCTAACTTAAATCTACCCTCTTCCAGTTTAAAGCCATTACTCCTCATCCTATCCCTATAAGCCCTTGTGAAAACTCCCTCCCTAGCTCTCTTATTGGCCCCCTTCAGATACTGGAAGGCCACAATAAAGTCCTTCTAGAGTCTTGTCTTCTCTTCTCCAGGCTGAACAACCCCCAGTTTCTCAGCCTGTCCTCATAGGATTAGTGTTCCAGCCCTCTGATCATCTTTGTAGCCCTCTTCTGGACCCACTCCAATAGGTCCGTGTCCTTCTTGTGTTGGGAGCTCCAGAGCTGGATGCAGTACTACAGGCAGGGTCTCATGAGAGCGGAGTAGAGGGTGAGAATCACCTCCCACAACCTGCTGGCCATGCTGCTTTGGATACAGTCTAGCCTACAGTTGGCTTTCTGAGCTGCACTCACACATTGCGGGCTCTTGTTGAGCTTTTCATCAACTAGCACCCCCAAGTCTCTCCTCAGGACTGCTCTCAATCCACTCGTTGTCCAGCCTGTATTTGTGCTTGGGATTGCCCTGACCTGGGTTCAGGATCTTGCACTTGGCCTTGTTGAACTTCTGGAGGTTGGCACGGGCCCACCTCTCAAGCCTGCCAAGGTCCCTTTGGATGGCATTCCTTTCCTCCAGCACGTAAACCACACCACGCAGCTTCGTGTCATCTGCAAACTTGCTGAGGGTACACTCAATTCCACTGTCCATGTCACCAACGAAGACGTTAAACAGCACCAGTCCCAGTACTGATCCCTGAGGAACACCACTTGTCACTGATCTCCAACTGAACTTTGAGCCACTGTCCACAACTCTGAGTATGACCATCCAGTCAGTTCTTTATCCACCAAGTGGTCCATCCATCATATTGGTATGTCCCCAGTTTAGAGAGCAGGATGTCATGTAGGACAGTGTTGAACACTTTGCACAAGTCTGAGTAGATGATGTCAGTTGCTCTTTCCTTATCCACCAACACTGTAACTCCATCATAAAAGGCCACTAAATTTGTCAGGCATGATTGGTGAAGCCATGTTGGTTGCCACTAATCACATCCTCATTTTCCATGTGCCTTAGCAGAACCTTCAGGAGGATCAGCTCCACAATCTTGCCAGGCAGAAAGGTAAGACTGACTGCCCTGTAGTTTCCCAGATCTTCCTTTTTTTCCTTTTTGAAAATGGGGGTTATGTTTCCCCCTTTCCAGTCAGCAGGAACTTCACTAGACTGCCATGACTGTTCAAATATGATGGAAAGTAGCTTAGCAACTTCATCCACCAGTTCCCTTAGGACCCTTGAATGGATCTCACTGGGTCCTGTGAACTTGTACATCTTTAGGTTCTTTAGATGGTCTTCCAGGCTGCTAGCAGAGGACACTGCAGCAGTCAAGAGTTCTCCTCCCTGCTGCAGTGGGGGCCTGTGTCTGGCTTCATTCACCTGCTGGCTGAGGGTGCTGGAACAAAAACAATCTACAGCCATGGAGACAGGACTGGCAGGAAACAGGGACACAAGTTAGCAAATGCAATGAAGTCCAGCTTTGTGCTGAAGGATGAAAAAGGTAGATACCAACATGGAGTTTGTGCCCTTGATAGAGGTGAACTGCCCTTCTTCCCAGGGCAAAGAAAAGTACAGAGGTAAATCTTAGGGATTTGGTATTTTTTAGCAGGTGAAAGCAAAAGGCATATTATCTGCTAATACATATAGCCCTGTACCATCAGTTGCGACTAATATGGCTACCTAATGCTACTATTACTCATCACAGCTTCAGTAGCAGATAGCTACTAAAACAGCACTACCCCACCAGATACTACAGAAAATATTAAATCTGTTCAATTAAGGATGTATGATTGCTTTATTAACACTACCTTAAGGTAATTCTTATTTCATAAAAATAATTAGAATGGATAAAACCCTTGCAGTTGTGATTAACAGATCAGCATTCATGCATCTGTCCAAGGATAGCTGAGGACTGACATTGCAGTTCCACAAAAGAAAAACAAACAAAAAACCCAACCTACTTTTTATCAGGTTAGTTTTCTTCTTTGTTAGGATATTAAAATGTCTTCATCAATGTCAAATTTGGCATAAGAAAAGAAGTTGCAATTAAAGCAGCAACTAATTTTATCAGCTTATGATGCCATGCAGTTTCCTGTCCTCTGGCAAAACCAATTAAAATTAGATTCCCAAATGAATGAAATTTTAGGCAGAACCCAAAACATATCTCCCAAAATTAAAAAAAAAGAAAATTAAAAATGAAATTATGCCTTCTTTATACAAAATAAACATTTAAGAAGATAAGACTACAGTGAGAAGATATAGTCAGGTGGTTATCTTAATGGTGGATTCTTAATACGTTACTGTAGTTAATCACAGTAAGCTTTTGGAAAGCATACAGAAACTGCAATTAAGCAGCCCAAGTCTATTTAAGGATTCACCTACAGAAAGAACCAAGCTTCTTATCCAAAGGCATAAATTATTACAAATACTTTAAATTGGGAAATAATAAAGGCATATACTAGACATTTATCATACCCAAACATCTTTTTGATTCTAAAAAAAACCCAGATACAATTTAATGCTTTTTTTACCCTACCTTTTTTGTAAGACTTCCAATAAATCATGAATTCTCCTTTTTGCATTAGCAGTAGTTATATTATTTCCAGGCAAGCCACAACTAAATGCCTTAATGACTGACAGCACATATAAAACTACAAATACCATTTCTGACTGCAAAATACTTTGCACCATTACAGTCATCTTCAGGTCTCCACACTGAACTGGGATTCAACAAAATACAAGATAATTAGTAATAGGGCTAAAAAATTGCTGAAGGGGTTTTACATACAATGAGATTCTTATTATCAATAGAATTACACTGTAAATGAAGGACTTAGATGCTGTTTTTCAAAGTGAATATGACAAAGTAACTAAACTAGTCATCAATGAAGGAAACAATAATTTGAAGAGATTCATTGCCTCAGGGGAACTTCAAAAACATCCTAAAAGGAAGAGACTGCTCCAATTCCAGTGGACCACAGTCTGCCTAGAGACTAGGAAGTTGCTAGTTCAAAAAAACCGTTTGAAGGACTGATCAATAGTCTGTGAGAGATGCAGGATTTGGGCTCTTCGAGAGGAACAGAATTAGCAGCCTCAACATAGGATCACATCTAGGATTGTAACAGAGATTAAATTTCCTACAATTCCAAGAGATACTAAAGTTTTAAAATCATCTGAATTTGATTGATACTATTATATCCCAGTGTACAATGCAAGTCAAATATCAATTATACAATAAATCAACTGTGAGATTCCCGAGTATGTTTAACACAAGAGTAAAATCTTCAACCTACGCCATCCAGGTTTTGCACGTAGAATTTTTTTTACAATTTAAAGTTTTACAGCCAGGAACATGACATGTTTCACTGCAAGTGAAAAATGACAGCATTAAAGAGAAACATTAAAACAGAAATAAGCACTTCATCAACTTTTATGAGACATCATTAATAAAAAAATCATTCAGAAATGTTACAGGAATTCTTAAATTAAAAACTCTCTTAAGTACTAATTGTGGCATACATACTTTTTTAAACAAACATCCCTTATGACTCATTTAAAAACAAAGGAATGTTAACACCCCTAACTGTGAGAGCCACAAGAGAAAGAATGTCACTCAAATCCAGAACTAAATCACAGCTACCCACAGCTCCATCCAGTACCAAGGTTCTGAATACCACAAAGGAGATGGGGAGAAATGGTTAACTAAGCAGCCTTCTTCCCCTCCCATTTGTTTGTTTTTTTTTCTTTCTTTTAAACGAAGCAAGTCTTTTAAAATTATTATTCCTTCCAGCATTTAGCCCATTCTTAGCTTGAAAAAACAGCACAAATCCTCAGGAATCCCTTACAAGAGGACACTTCTCAGAGAAGGCCTGAAAATTAAATCAAAACAAACTCTGTTTAGAATCCAGAGACATTTAATCACATTGGCCCAACTGCAACTTTCTCACACAAAGATTACTGTATCATCTTAAGTGTTGCTGCAGCTGCAAGATGCTGGTTAATTTTAAGAGTTTGGAGTCCAAAAAAGGAAAAAGTGTTTAAAAATACAACATCTAACTTCCAAAATATTAATATTGCACATCCATTTAGTTTTGTTGTGTTTTAAACATAAATTTGATCCCTAAGCCAAGTTAATATAACATTTGAGATATCAAATTTTCAGGTGGCCCAATCATTTATGTTGCATATACAAATCAAATACACGTTCTCCAGAAACAGGAACTAGAAACACTAATCTCTTTGGTGTAAATGTATGCAGAAGGATCTTTTAAATCTTTCAGAGTGAAAATCCCTGATCTTTTTCTAGTATGGAGACACACCAAAATAGAGCCTATAATGATGAATTTTGTGACATATTTAAACCAATATATTGAATATATTCAAACCAATCTTTAAAAAAATCCACTACAAAGTAAGAAAAGAAGGAAAAAAAGACAGCTACCGTATTCACTTTTATTTGTACAGGGTTTTTTTTTTCCTCTGTCACACATAGCTCCTTAAACCAGTCAACACTGACATACACACAGAGGAAGCAGCCGTTCCAAGAAGCAAGATACCACTTTTAGTGGTAGCTACATGTTACACGGGCCTAGCTTCATCATAAATCAGGATTCTCTCTCTTCAGTTGAGCCCTACATAATAGGTCAACAACCCCTGCAGTCCACAGACATTCCATGTTGGTTTAAAGCTATCTAATACTATAATGAAAACTCTGGAAATGCCCTCGTATCATAGTCCTTACACACTCTTGAGCAGATCACCCCCATAGTACAGCCTTCCTGTACTTTCTTCAAAGTATCAAATACTAATCACAGTTGGCCTTCCATCTGATCCAAGAGAACTGGTTTATAGTATCTTTAAATCAACTTGATTAAATGATAATCCCAATTCTACAACAGCATGTTGTGTGGATGTGCAGGTAAAACTGCAGTCTACAGACATGACAAATTTAACTGAAAACAACTTAAGTGAAACAACAGCAAAAGTTAGCTACTGACTAAATTCATGCTGTAAACAAAACTTGCCTCACACTAAGTTTACCTTTGAAACCTGTAAGTAATTGAATAATAATCAAAGTTTCCTATAGGCAGTTGATACTTCAAACAAATGCTCAAATGAAACTCAGCTGTTAAACCAGACAGAGGTTTATGAAAAAATAAATACGTTGTTACCTGGACTAGAAATCCGGTCACGATATTTTGGTATATCACTGCTCAGTGTCTGAAGCATAACCCACATTGTGAATGTGAAGAGTGCTGCTAGGAAGCCATAAAATACCAGATAGAATAGCAAGATCAAACCTGTAAAGAAAAAGCTAAAATTACCATTTTTGTTTCAGCCAATTCCACTATGTATTTTGAGAATTAAAATGTGAAACAAGCAACATTTGATTTTGATTCCTTTCCCCATCCCTTGCCACTCTTAACTGTGGTTAAAAATCAATATGCTTCTAGCATACATATATAAAACACAGTGCAGACTAATGCACGCAAAAACATTTTCTTCATACTTTCTGGCTCTTAAAATTTACAGGGCATTTTGGCATCTCTATTTTTAAGAGAGAAGCATTCAAAACCACTCTTTGGGCCACACAGGTAAGCTAGCAATGACCACTAAGCAGTCCATTAGAAAAAAAAAACAACCAGTTTCACTTGTTTAAGGGAATTACAGTTTTGCATCTGGAAAGGAAGGAGTCGTAGGGAAGAAGAAAGAACTGAGTGAAAAGATAAAATTATTACACTGGATCCAGAACAGGTAGGAAGTGACTGCTGCTTTAATAACATAGCTGGTATTTGAGAGAACTCCACATAGACTATTCATTCACGCATACATATCCTGTCATAAGAGACTTCAAGGTGAAAATGTTTTGTGTTGCATATATTGGGAAGTAAACCAAGCCTTCTATTCAGACTTATCAGAAGTCTTTGCCTAACGCATCCACCTGCTTTACCAATCTACCTCAGAAACCCAGCAATGTTGCTGGAATTCACCAGTTACGCAGATGTTACTAGCTTCAACTTGACAGTTGCTTAAGGAAGAGTTCCTCAAAACCTGAGGAAACAGCCACAAGGAAACAACCTATTACAACACTGTACCTCTCCATCACTTAGCTGCAACAAATCAGTAAGTGAGAACACTACTTAGAAAAACCATCTTGAAAACTTACTGTGATGAAGTGTTTTTATTTTTTTTCCCTGTTCTTTTTTTCCCCCCATTTTTCATTATGCATGCACAGACATGCACTCAGTTGTTTACTGAAAAGACAAGGTAACAGACAGGATGAAGTTAAAATCTTACTTTAGAGCTGACAGGGACTCAGATGAGCTGCAGATTTTTAAAGAGCTTTCTGCCCTTTTTCTCAGGAGTATGACGCACAACCCTCATGTAAAAGCCTTTTAAAATGAAACTGGAATAATGTAATGAGGTGGTTCCCAACTTAACTTCACCATAATGTAAGTTCTCTGCAGCAACCAGCTCAGTGTTACTGGGTTTTGGTTTTAGTTTTCAGTTTCACATGTCAATAAAGTTATTTACCAATCTGCAATAATCTGAAAGTTATCAGCTATTTAAAATACATCAGTCGCTCCCATATGTAACATACAATGCAGTGATTAGAAGTTAAGTAACAAAGTACGTGAACACTAGAACAAGCTTACTCTATAACGAGCAAGACAGCTAGACATCCATTATAAACTATTTCTAAGGCTATTTATAAGCTAACTAGAAGCTGAAAAGAGCACATAAAAAAGGAGAAATCCTAACTAACAAAAGTCATTGCAGAAGTTGCATCTGTGTTCGGTAGACCAGCCATTTGCTTTACCTATAGCTACAATTACTTTAACTGCATCCAAAACAGAATAATGATCTTCTGATTAATACCCAATGTATTCTGTGTGTTATTAAAAACAAACAAAACACCCCACAAAAAGCTAGCAACAACAACAAAAACAAACCCCAAACCCCCTCCCTTACAAATCTTTTGGTCAGCTCTCATTTTGATCCCTACAAGTTAATTACTGAATGCAAGCATCTTCTGTGGCAATTAGCATAGAATCATTTAGGTTGGAAAAGACATTTAGGATCATCAAGTCCAACCTTTGTCCAACATCTCCCTGAGCCCTAGACCACAACTCAAAGAGCCACATCTACCCATTTTTTAATGCCTCCAGGGATAGTGACTCCGCCGCTTCCCTGGGCAGCCTGTTCCAATGCCTAACCACTCTTTCAGTGAAGAACATCTTCTTGCTATCCAATCTAAACCTCCCCTGGCTCAACTTGACGTCATTACCTCTTGTCCTGTCATTAGCTACTTGGGGGAAGAGACTAACACCAGCCTCACTACAATCTCCTTTTAGGTTGTAGAGAGCAATGAGGTCTCCTCTCAGCCTCCTCTTCTTCAAGCTAAACAATCCCAGTTCCCTCAGGCACTCCTCATATGACATATTCTCCAGACCTTTCACCAGCTTTGCTGCCCTTCTCTACACCCACTTCAGCACTTCTTATCCTGTGGTTCCCAGAACTGGACACAGTGCTCAAGGTGCGATCTCACAAGTGCCGAGTACAGGGGCACAATCACCTCCCTACTCCTGCTGGTCACACCATTTCTGATACAGGCCAGGATGCTGGAGGCCTTCTTGGCCACCTGGGCACACTGCTGGCTTATGTTCAGCCGGCTGTCCATCAGCACCCTCAGGTCCTTTTCCACCAGGCAGCTTTCTGGCCACGCTTCCCAAAGCCTATAGTGTTGCTGGGGGGTGTTGTGACCAAAGTGCAAGACCCAGTACCTGGCTTTGTTAAACCTCATCCAATTGCCTCAGCCCATCGATCCAGCCTGTCCAGATCCCTCTGCAGAGCCTTCCTACCCTCGAGCAGATTCACACTCCCACTTAATTTTGTGTCACCTGCAAATTTACTGAGGGAACATTCAATCCCCTCATCCAGGTCATCAATAAAGATGTTAAACACAACTGGCCCCAGAACTGAGTCCTGGGAGACCCCGCATAAAAGCAAGAAATTCAGGGAAATTTTTGTTGTGTTATTTCAGAATATGTTTGTATTTTAATTTCAAAGAGATTATGCTCAACTTCACCAAGTTAAAAAAAAAATTAAAAAATTCCTGCGCACTAGTTTATTACTGATGGAACTAAGCAGACATGGCCCTAAGGATAGTACTGCTTTGGGCCAATACTCCCATAGCATCTGCAATACTGGCCTTGGACCTCATTTTGAAGCACCCTGAAGAGCTGATCCAAGTCTGCTGCAGCTTTCTTCCTTTGCTCCCTCAGTCAAGGATATGGTGGCTATCCACCCACACATTTTCCCTACTCCAGTGAGAAAGGGGGCTGCTGGGGTCCCCCTCTCCTGCCAATAGCTGCAGTGGGGCAGAACTGTTATGTATGGCAATCCTGGGGAGCCCTCATGCCCACAGAGGTAGCATCAACATGGGGAAAACAAGAGCAACCCCAACGTCTAAACAGTGATCGACTCAGGGGTGGAGACTGCAGTGTGAACAGTTTCTTATAGAGTCATAGAATCATAGAACGTTCTAGGCTGGAAGGGACCTCTAGAGGTCATCTGGTCCGACCTCCCTACACAAGTAAGGACATCTCTAACTAGGTCAGGTTGCTCATAGCCCCATCAAGCCTGACTTTAAGTGACTCCAGGGATGGGGCCTCCACTACCTCTCTGGACAGCCCATTCCAGTGATCTATGACCCCCGTGTTAAAGAATTTTTTTCTAATATCCAGCCTAAATCTGTCCTTTTCTAGCTTAAAACCATTACTCTTTGTCTTATCACTACAAACCCTTGTGAATAGACCTTCCCCTGCCTTCCTGTAGGCCCCCTTCAGGTACTGGAAGGTCACTATAACGTCTCCCGGAGCCTTCTCTTCTCCAGGCTGAACAGCCCCAACTCTCTCAGCCTTTCTTCATACGAGAGATGCTGCATTCCCCTGATCATTTTGGTGGCCCTCCTCTGGACAAGCTCCAATGTGTCCACATCCTTCTTGTGCTGGGGGCTCCAGAACTGGACGCAATACTCCAGGCAAGGTCTNCATCCTTGTCCCTCCCAGCAACATCATAACCACCAGCCCTACAGCAGTAATGGCTAGAAAAACTATTTCTATTCACAGCCCTGTGAATCTAATCTAATCTCCTTCAGTCCAGCAAATCGTGTATGCACACACACACATAGAGACTATTTTTAATCTTTATTTTAATATAGGAAAAACCCCTCTATGCGCTGTTCTTTGTGAGCCTACTAGTATTAGTTATCCTAAGATAATCACAGTGAACAAGCCATAACTTATCAAGAAGCTCCATCAAAATAACTTCATGTAACACTGGATTTCTTTTCAGGAAATACGATACACCAAGTAAGAGTGGAAAGCTATCCTCCACATTTCCTCCAAGGTAAGTACATCTAACATGCTACTCAATCAAACTGTGGTTTCGGGGGGTTTTGTTTGTTTGGGTTTGGTTTTTTTTTTGCAGAGCCTCATAGTACCAAAAACCCTTCATATCTTAACTGTATGGATAAGCAACGGTCAAATCTGGAAAACCGCTATTTCTGAACCAACATGTTGGTGTCATCATTAGCTGGGAGTTCATTTGCAGAGATCAAAACACTTCTCCATTAGGAAAATCAGAATTTCTGACGCAGGCGAATGCAAGATACCACATATCTGACCATCATTTCCATGATGAATACAAGCTTTCAAACTTTACATGGCAAAAATGATAAAAAGCATGTCCACCTGGCATAAATCAGATTGGCAGATCTACCCATATGTAGTACATAAGTAGATAAATACAGGTTTCAATCAATATAAACACACTCCCAACAGACATGGATGCAACTATGCAACATTACCTGCAACAATCAAAATGAAATGCTGTCTTAGTATCTTTAACTAAGGGGATTTAAATATCTAATTAGTGTTACTAGTGACTATCACCAACTGCCAGCAACATCAAGGACTTTTGGTCCACTTGCAGGTGGATTTCCTTGCCTTGAATTAACACAACTAGACATATTCGATAAGCACTAATCACTTCATATGTATTCACTAGACACTTGATAATTACTGCTTTTCAAGTTTTGGAGATGGCATAGAGAGGGAGATGAAAAAATAGGGAAGGAATACTTAAGGAAGAAGTAAAACCTAAGTCCTGTGTTACAGTTTATTTCACAATAAGCCAGAGCTCCATATATAACATGGCTAAATGCTTCAGGAGACAATAAAAAGAAAGTTAAGTGCAACACTTGCAATGAATCACAAAAGCCATTGCTTAATGTAATGATTAAGCATTTACAACATAAAAATAACCTGTAACAAAACAAATACCCTCACTGTACTGCAGGAGCTTACTGATAACTGCAACAAGAGAAGGCAAACCTTATTTCTTCAGGGTGATATTCTACTGATTTCTCAAATATTTATTTCTTACAATAGGCAGTACCATGGAAAAGTTTTGTAAGATTTTGACTGTAGTCATATTCTTGACTGTGCCAGAATTTTTACATGAACTGCCATCTGCCACAATACAAAATAAGAGCACTGTGTCTCTCTCCAATTCACAGCCCCAAAGTGTAAGTGCTTGTACTGTAATGGCAGCGATGCCAGAATGTTTAATATAAAACTACTTGTGAAGAAAGCTATATCACTAAAACCCTTTTCAAAACACTGTTAAAGAACACAGAAGAATCAAGTCAGAAAAGCAGTTAAAACCTTGACAGCACTCTATGTCTCAGAAAGAACTCAGTGAAGACTAAACATACACAAAATGGGATCTTCTGTTACGATGACTGACAAGACTGTATATCTATTGACATGGTGGAAAGCTTTCCTAAGAATAAGGTGTTAGATTTTGTTGGCAGGGTTTTTTTGTGGTTTTGTTTGTTTGTTTTTTAATTTCAAACATGCATTTGTGGGCTGAAGGATGCAGCTAAGCATTCAGAAGAGTATTCAGTAAGTCCAAGTTTCTATGTACTTCAAGACAATGCCACCTCTACCTTGAACACCTTGACACAACTAGTTACCGAAAGGCTTAAATATGCTTGACATGACATGCAGTCTGACCATAAATGAAAGATTGCCACTCTATATTGCCTTTGGGCAGGGAGATTTTTCTGTAACATTGTGTAAAAAGTTTACTGTCTATATTGTGAGACATGAACAGTCTATATTGTAAGCTTATGCACACATTTTTGAGTGTCACGAGTATCCCATAACAATACTTTCATGATGATCTCACTGTTCTTCCTACAATTCTAGGCAGGCACAGCACCTTTCCATTACAGGCAGAGCCAGATGCTAATCTTCTTTTTACTCACAGGAAGGTCCCACATGGCAGTCTTCCCAGTTGTCCTTTCTTTGCCCTACCTGATTGCACCCTGTCTGGAAACCCAGAACTGGTGCTCCTTCCCATCACCTCTGAGATGACTACTAGTGTCCCTTATGCCTTGTTGCTGAGAACACCACCAACTCATCAACAGCCTTTTCCAGCATTTTCAGTCTCTTTAATAAAATTAATGTAAGAGTTTTGGTGGTGCTGTTTTGTTTGATTTGAATACACACTTGTGAAAGATTCAAATTGAATCATCCCTCAAGACCACAAAAATCAAAGTAAAAATCTCACATTTTTTACAGCAAGAGGAGACTTTGTACATGTTTTTTACCAAATTGTAAAAGGCAACATACCTCCGCTACATGACAATTCACCATAGAAGCTGCTTGTGTTTAGTCTTTTTACTGGTGTTCGATCTTTTTTCTGGTGTAGAAATGGCAGATAAAGATGAGTACTCCAATGCCATATGACTCAGATTCACAGACAATCACTGCCTTGCAGTTAAAATTTACATAAGTCCCCAGGACTGCCTCAGACTAGGGTAAAATACGTATGCATATACTGTGAACAATTATTTAACAGTTTCTCCACTGCTTCTGTCTTATTTTGATGCAGAAATTGTCTTGAGACAAGATAAATACACATGGAAGAATCAGAGCCAAATGAATTCTTATCATGCTACCCTTGGAGACATCACAGCAGACTGGCAACCAGAGCTTTCCTTTCCTACCTCCATGCCTTTCAGAGATTACATCAGCAACAGAAAAGAAACAATAGTCAGTGAGACTGCTCTGACTTTACATCAGTACTGCAAGGGCAGAAGTGAGACCAAACGCTGCATACCCTTCTGAGCAAACAGTGCCACCCAATTTTTGTTTTGCAATTAAAAAATAAAAAACAAACAGAAAGCCACACACCATCCCCAAGACTGTCAAAGACTATAATTTACTATATATAATTAAATAAGCGCAATATCTTAATCACAAAATGCCAGCACAAATACTGACAAAAAAATACACTGGCAATTTATAGTGCTGCTGAACAGTCACCTCTTAAGGTCTGGGCTAAGGGAAAGGTATACAGCACTAACCACATACCAATCACCTAAACTTATTAATAAAGTAAAAATATTCAAACTGCTATCTAAGCCTATACGTACTTTTTCAATATGGAAAAACATCTTCTATCAAGGGAGCTGGCCCTAGAAACTCAATTACCACCTAAGCAATATAAATTTCAAGTGTTAGCTATTAGCTTTGGACTCGCACTGACTAGTAAAATAGTGACTTATCCTACTAGATAGGTTTAAACAGAGATAGTTGTTTCAGCTTCATTTTTTGAAAAAGTTGCAAGCTATTTCTAATGATACCGCGGTTGTCTTCCTCATCAAATTCACAACACAGACTTCCGTAATCGAGCCCACACACTTCAGGAAACCTGCCTGTACAGAAAGATCGCTAGACAACAGCATAGTGGAAATTTCCTCTCCTTTGCTATTCAACTGGCAGAGTAGCTCACAAGCTCTTATTTCCATCTGAATGGAAGAGAACTCATGTCAGAGCTAGGGCCCTCTCTTGATGGACAGGAGACACTGGCATCACAAAGAAAGCACACTCCATGCATAGTCTGCTTAAGGCTCCTTCTCACTATTTCAACATTATTATTCATTGAGATTGTGTCAAGGCCTGTTCCTTTACACCACGCTGAGATTCTTGTTGGTTTTGTAAGCACAACTATTAAGTATCCCAACTACATCCAAGTTTTGGGAGGAGACGCAGCATTTTCTGAAGTCAGTAAATATGTCCCAAGAGCACTGAAGAAACATCCCAATATTAAGCATTTATACAACCGTTTAATATGAGAAAAATATACGCAGAAAGTAAAAATATTTTTATTAGAAGCAACAAGATTATGATAATATGCTTTCCAGCTCAGAGAAAAGCAATGGGAAGACTACCCGAAAATTGGAAAACAAGCACTACCTTCACAAGCTTTACAGAACCAACTTCATTTGAGAAAAATAAAAAAGACCCAGAAGCCCTGCGCTGGAACCAATTTAGCACAGTGACGCACAGTGATACACAGGGATCACTGTTTTGTAGACTATCTGAAACTGGGGGTCATAAACTCCTGCGGCTTGGGGTGTGGGTTTTTTTTTCTCCTTCTATGATCCACAGCTACCGTCTAGAAATACAAAGGCAATTCGCGCTCATTCATTCGGTACTTGAGAGCGGGGGGGCGGGGGAAAGGAACGGATGGAGAAGGGCAGCTGCACTGATGCACGCAAGCTGCCATCGGCTGGGGGAGGCAGGCGCGGAGCGGGAGCCAGCCCCACACCTCCACAGCGGAAGCCCGTCACCGCCGCACCGGGGCGGCCCCCCACTCCTCCCCTCGGCGGATCACATGAAGGAGGAGCCTGGGGGCCCAATTTGTTGCATTTGCGTACTGAGACAGGAGGGTGAGTCAGCTCGGGATGCGCTCCCAGAATGTCCTCCTCCTCCCCCGACCCCCAGCTGCTCCGGGAGGCGCTCCCCCCCGCCCCGAGTTATTTTTAGGCAAGCGGGCTGCGGCAGTTACAGCAGTTAGCGAGGCGCGCACGGCGCTGCCTCACCTGCCCGCCGCGGCCCCCGCATCCCGCCCTGCGCCCC
>VZZY01020775.1:24791-43816 GCA_013400335.1 Eurystomus gularis
CGCCCCGGCCCCGCCGCCCCGGCCCCGCCGCCTGCGAGGGGCCTCGCGTTTCCTCTGGGCAACTTTCAGATGCTGACATGATTCCGCTTTTTTTCCCTCCTAGCCCCATAATCGGTTAGTTTGTGACACGGTTTTATTGTTACAGTATTGAAGAGATAGCTGACCGTATGGGAGTGCCTTTGTAGGATGAGAGATGCTGCTCTGTAGGAGCTGTTACCGAAGCACAACTGTATTAGAAAAATATCAGAAGACAAAAAGGTTAGCAAGCGTAATTCCCACCTTGGACCTTTTAATTGTGCCACCATTCTGAAACACTTGGTAAAAGAACATGTATTTGTGAAAATGCTGTAGAAGGTGTATTGGTAATACGACTTCTTTGAGCATAAGTCGTCAAAAACTCACTTGCTATCACACTCTTGATGGTCAAAGTAAAGTAGCACAGAAAAAGCATTCTCCATCTCTCAGCTGACAGCAGAGGAACAGATTCCATTTACTCTCTGGCATGGATCAAGAGTTTATTCCCTTAAATTCCCTCTTTCCTTGATACTAAACAGAACAGTGCCAGCCACTGCACACCATCAGCCCCATCACTCAGTCTTGTGGGTCAGCTTGAACATATTCTTCCTCATATATTACTCAGCCAAGTAAATAACAAACCATTAGTTAGGGACTTTGCAAAAGTTAAGTGTAACAGGAGAGCTACTACATCAAAGCAGTTCTTAAAATAGTCAATCAAACCTGACTGAAAAAGCTAAGACAGACTACATCTTAAAAACATAAGAAATATCTTAAGAGGAATTAAATATTTTTCAGCATGGTTAGTTTAAATCTTTATGATGGTTGCAGTATTATTCATGCCAGAAAGCAGTAAGTGTGAAGCATAAAACAGAATAGATCTATTTACCTCCTCAATGCCCGATTCCAACAGTCTCTTTTCTTCTGTTACAGTACATCATCTAAATCATGCTATTTGCTCCAAAACAACAGCAGAAAATGCTGTATCACTCACTGCTTACTCTGTGTCACACTGATCAGCTAATATATTCCATTTTGGGCCCCAAATAAGCCATTTCCTTTTTTCTTTTTTCCTCTAAATGTCACCAAGCAAAGGACTGAATGCCATTTCATTCTAAGAACTGCTTTGCTGCATTCTTAAGGAATATTATGTCTGCAAAATGTACCTATAGCCACCTTTTTGGATGGGGCACCATATCGACTCAATTACATTAAAGTTTACTGGATACAAAGACTGGGGGAATTAATACAGATTTTAAAAAATCAGATTGCCTCCAAGGAACAACTATGTCCTACATTATGCAATGACATTTCAACATTTATAGATTTTCATATTTATAAAGCATTAAAGAAAATGTAAACTAAAGTATTAGAGGAACTAGTATTATCCAGCAACCACTGAAACACTTTTGTTTGCTCATCATAAAACATAGGAATCTTTTTGTGCTCTGCTCCAGTGAATCAAAATCAGCAATTTCATTTAATCCAGCCTGACTTGGATGGAGGGATGGATCCTCATCCCCACTGAAAAATCAAACTGTTTCCAAGATGCAATAGGGTAAATATTTTGACTCATGGACACACAAACCCATTAGCTAGACACTGATCCCAGGTAAAATAATGGAAAGGTCCACCTGTATTCCAGTCTTTGTTAATAAAAAGTAATGCATGGCAACATAAGATTAGCTGCAATCCCAGTGCACTGTTTGACAGCCTACATCCCTTCCCAACCTATATTATTTTTTATGCTAGACAGTGTCAGGGCATAGTGCAGGCCAGCAGCTCCCTGGGGACAAAGAGCCACTGAGGTCAGTGCAGCAGGACACAGCCTTGAAGCCAGGGAACCTCTCACTGCCCCCTCACTGCCAGGGACTGGGGCAGGCCTAGGGAGCAGCAAGGGGGCAGACAAGAGCCCAGGCCTTGACATCAGCAGGTCCCATGGCCAAGTATAGGCACAGCCAGGGCTGGAGACCAGCACACCTCTAGCAGTGCCAGGTGAAGTGAAATGGTGCTCTGGAGCCATGGGGAGCAAGGGTGAAGTCAGGCTGGTCAGGGCAGCTAAGAACTACTAGTGTACTCAGGGCCCTGATGAGTAGAGACATCTTAATTTTTTTAAATAATTAAATATTCAGCTGATAAAACTAATTGCAATCCCATTTTAAACTTGGATTTCTCCAAGCTATTGATTTAGTTTCACAAGACATTTTGATTCAAAACACCTGATTCATATAGAAATAAGTGGACTAAAAACTGGCTCACTGACATTTCAAAATGTAATTTTCAGTGGCAAGGTACCAATGAGTTGATGTGTTTCTAGTGGCATCCTTCAGGATGCTGATTCCTAATGTGTAGGTATTTTGTGTTAGCAGTATAGGTGGTTGTATAAAGTCTTTGGTGATAATGTTTATAGAGGATAGAAAGATCAGTGTGTTCATTTGTTCAGCAAAGCACAGGCAATGCTGTAGCAAAAAGAACTAATCCAATCTAGTGTGTATAAAAATTTGTCTTCTAGAAACAAGATGTTTGTGCGCACATTGGTGAAGAAACACTGCAAAAAACCCTGCACCCACTTCTGATATTTATACTAGCAGGAAAATGGAAATATTAGTGATAGTTCAGGGAGTACTGAAAAATTATCCAGGGAGCAGAAAACAAGCTAACATAGAAATGAAGTTTCTACATCTCAGCTTATTCAGCTTTCTGCGAGACAAAACCTGACAAGAGACTAAATTACTTTGAATAGGTACTTAAATATAGAAAAGAGATCTTGATAACATGACCTTTTCAACCTCACTGACAAAAGCAATGGTATCCATTTGCTGGAAACAGTAGCTAGACAAACCTAATGTTGACATTCCCTGACTGTGAGAGCAATTATCAGGAGAGATACTGGGTACACCTTTGTTTGGGTTTTAAATAAAAGATTAAATATACTTTTTAAAGATAGGTTTTAACTCAGCTTTGGAAGAAATCCAGTTGTATGTGGATAGGCAGCAAGACTTTGCTTATAAAATAACAATAGCATTCCAATGAGATGTTCTAGGTCAGAAGCAGTATCCTCTACTTGCAGACACCATCCAGAAAGCAAGACCAATTGTTTCTGCTGTCCACAGGGATTTTGCCTATGTTTGGTCAGATAGTTACTAAAATATTTGGTTGGGTTCCACAGAGAGAAACAAAACAAGTGACACTGGTGCCTCTGAATATGGATGTCTGACAGTTGTCAGGTTTGGGCTCATTGTGTCACAGACCATTCAGCACTAGGAATGGTCCTCAGTTTACAATTTCCTGTTTTTCAGTAAAGGCAGTTTTATCTGCATGGCTGATCATTGTAATGGTGTAACCGGTAATATGTGTTTTCCAAAGCACAACAGGAAGAAAACCACCTTGACTCAGAAAATAATGAATGATGATGATGGTAAAAATGTAAACCATACAACACAAAATATTCTATACATGAAAAGTATTAATTGTACAAAGATACCTGCTAAGTTATTTTTTAAAATTGTCATGCGCAACTCTGGGAAGAAAAGAAAATATGATAGGAGGTAAGACTGTTACAGTTTGCAGTACAGAGACTCTACAGAGGGCTATTCTTAGCAGAAGCTAAATTTCCTTTGTGTTGCTAAAGGGAATTTCACTTTGGCCCACTGGAGGATTCCTGATGACTAGAAAGCCACTCCTTTTTATAGTTTGGATCTAGGGTGGACCACAGCAAGAGACAATTTTGGCATGACTTGGATAACTCCCTGGGGCTGCTGTAACTTCCACAGGGGTCTGTCCAGTCTAGTTTCAAAGCAGCTTTTGAATGCAAGATACATATGTATAAGTTAGACCCAAATCTGCTTCTTTATCCTTCGCTAAGTTTTAAACTGGAACTAGAAGATATATGATAAACTCTGGGAAGTCCAACTTCAAAAATATTGTGATGAGAAATACTTTCTACTTCATTGTACAAAATAAGAAGAAACATAAGACACACATTTTCATGAGGAAAAAAAAATACTAAAGATTTCCCACTAAAAATGAAAAAGAAAACATCTGTCATTGTGAGAGTAGAAAGACTACAGAAATAGTTCTTGGGTTTGGTAGTTTGCCAATGAATCAGAAAGGGCTGGTAAAAATGCATTCATTGTGCAGAGCCCCCTCACTCTTGAAAAAACTCCTTTATTCATGGAGACAAGATTCTGCTCTCACATATAGCACAACTCCTGTTAAGTCAATGGCGGTTGACTTGCATTACACAGAGGAGACTTTTGCCCAGATATTCAGCATTTGTTTACAGTAGGAAAAAGAGCTTCTAACTATTGTTGAAAACTATTTCACTGCTTATTTTCAATACAAAGTGCTTGAAGTGAGGAAAGTTTAATTGGTAGGAATTTCACTTCATAACTATTAGGGTTATTATCCATTTCAGAGTTAAGGATTATTATGCATGTCAGAGTTAAGTTTTGGATTTTTTAAAAGCTTCTTACTTAAAGCTAGTTTGAGAAGAGTTTATAAAAATAAGTTTTGTCTTAACTGCTGAAGCATTTTTCTCCCATTTTGATCTAATACTTTGTAACCAACAATTGAGTGAGGGACCACAGGCACTGTTCCTGACAAGGTCTGTCTACTGGAGACCAGTGAAGCGCAAGGACTGAGGCAGAAAACGGAGCTGGGCAAGACGGCTGCCATTAGCTGATAGGTGACTCTGGAATGGGAGCAGAAAGGGCTTCCCACAAATGGGAAGCCATTAGGAAGAGGGGCTAAAGACAGAAGATGAAGAACAGGAAAGGCAGAGTGAGGAGTTTGGGGCAGAAAATGAAGTTAATTGTAAAGTATTGCTGAAATAAATTGTTGGTCCCTCCCCTCCCTATTCCACTGTCCTTTCCAACCCTGGTTTTGATTTTTAGCATTGGTGTTCATTTTACCCCATGATGACCTGGTTCAAAGAACTGAACTGAAAGAAAACAAATCACATGTTTAGTTCCCTGACTCAGCTCACAAGGAAGACCAGAGCAGACAGTAGGAGGAATGGGACTACCCCTTTCAGTAGCAACCCACAATTAGATTGGCAGAACCACATCCTGAGTTCAGCAGGGGACTCAGGCAGCAAGCCAAGGAGAAAGGCAGCGCTGGCTAAGCCAGTTGAAAAATTGATGTTGGAGAGAAGGAGAAGCTTGGAGAAGTGAGGCAGGATTTGGAAGGAAGGAAGGAGAGGGTAGAAAGCAATTGCAGGAGTCTCTGTCCTAGCTGGAGCACCATGTCCTGTCCCTGAAACTAAATTAGAAAATGCTGAATTTCACTATTCCTTTACCACCAAATTTTGTAATGCCCATTATAAGCAAATGTGCATATTTCATTGCCTTCTGTTATCATAGAAGATGATAATTTATTACTTTTATCAGTAATCAATGCCTGCAACAGGCAAGTCTTTCATAGTAATCTAATCTTATTGATAAAAGCAGTGGTATCATATAAACATGATAGTCTCATGATAGCACTGACATGTCTCTAGGTTGTTAAAAAATGGGAAAAGGAAAAGATAATTAGGCAAAAAAAAAGCCACAAAGGGAAAAACCTGTAAATTAGAAAAATCCTAGAGTAAAGGTTAGTTAATAAATCACTAAAGACAAGCAAGAGTCACTAATTACACAACCAAATGTTTCCCCTAAAAGGGATACTTACAAAACCAAATAGCTTTGGAGACAAATTTTCATTTAACTTTTCCTGTTCTTTACCTGATATGTCTGTTTAGATATCTATCACATGAAAGTGTTAAATTTTTTTCATTCAGTTTTCCTTCTATGTCTACATTTTCCTACTGGTGTAACTTCAGTCTATACAATGTTGTTTGTGCAGTTGACTGTGAAATACAATAGGTTGCCCCTCTAATTTACTTAAATGCTACTGAGAAATTGTTCCATGATAGGAACCAGCATTTTCAGTTTTCTCAGTCCAACTTTCTTCTCCCAGCTAAGTCAATGATTCCCTTAGTGATCTTGACCAAATAATTTGATTTAATCGTACCCATATCAAGCTAGCTGTATAACTGAAGTCAAAAGCAGCTCTTAACTGGGAACTAAATGCTATGCCTAAACTGTGCCTTCTTAAGCAAATAAACACAGATGAGACTAATCCATTTTCCCTTGGGACTATCATGAGGGAATCAAGCATTCCAAATGCATTTCAAAACCTAGAAGATGGGTTCAAGTTCAGTCTTTAAAGGCATTTTTTACTAATTCAGTAATTAACATGCTGGTTTTGCACTGAATAAAGGTTCTTAAACATTTAGAAGCATATTATCACGGTGTTTTAAAAAAAAAATCACTCTTTTAAAAAACATAATAATTTACTTTTTACTTCAAACAGAGTAGATCTCAACTATAACATTTTTTAAACTCTGGTAGCTTACTTAATGAATGTTTGTGACTCGTACGGCCTATTATTAGTCCTTCTGAGCATACATTAGCTAAAAAAAAAAATTACAGCAAGCTAGCATTTATGTACTGCTTAGCAGAATGTTCACTGTATTATATAAACCATTGTAATGTAGTTCTCCTCTAACTGTTAAAAAACATATTGTAATCTACATGTTTTGGATATGTTTCACTTTATTTCCTAATCCAAATAGTGTGTATTACATATATACATCTTGGTGATGGTGACATCAAACTGAAATAATAAAAATATTTAAGCAGCTGGTATACAGGAAAGGCTGTTGACTAATGTATTCATCTGAGGTTATTTACTAACTCTTTGTGAATATTTCTGCCATGCCATGAGAGATAGATTTGTTAAAAGGCTAACCACTTTCGTCTCTCATTAACCACAAATTACACTGAAGATGCTTAGCATTTTTCCAGTGAAGTCCTACATCCATCTGTTCTTGATAGATTCATTCATATGGAGTATCCCTACAGTAAGTAATATTGTGGAATGACCACGCAAAGCCACAAGACTTACAAATTGAGATAATGTTAACTTTTTATATGATGTAGTCAATCTGTTTGTTTATATAATTTTGAAAGATAAAGTTGGAAAATAGAAAAGCTTTGAAAATGGAAAATGATAGCTTTTTAGGAATTCCACCATTACTCTATTTTTGGTCTGACTTTTTAACAGCATTTTTAACATTATACTACCCTTATAGCAAATTATTAAATAATTTTAAACAAAATTATAACCTCTTTGCAACTGATTTTTGTTGATTTTTAACTATCTGTGGTTTTGAAAGAGCAGTAGATACCTTTGTAGTCTATAATATACTTTAATAAACAAATACTATAGAAATACTGTAAAAGAGGATCAGGGGTACATAAGATCTATATGCTCATTTCTTCTGATTCTGCAGGTCCCTGCAGGTTTCATCAAAAGTGCCAGCAATAAAAACTTTACATTATTTTTAAATTGTTTTTTCCAATTTCTTTCACATTTGAACAAGCATATACAAGAGGCCTTCCCTTCCATTGCTCTGTAATCATAATACAATCTAAAAATGCTCATGCTACCTCCTCCTGCCAGATGGTATCCTTTGAAGGAAAACTATACTTAACCAGTACATTTAACTGATGTCTATATACATTAAGGGCAACAGTGGTTACTACTAGATGATGGTAAAATAAAAGTTTTTAAATACATAGTGACTAGGAGAAAGTTTCTTTCAGATTAATATTGCAGATAAAGCCAAGAAAAATGCAGTCAAGTGCTCACATAGTAAGTAAAACTCCTGTGTCTTCTCCCCATGCTGTTCCCTTGTGCAGGGAGAGATACTACTCCCATACAGAAATGGAAGTATTTGAATATGAGAAGCATATTGTCAAAATGTGGTCTGTTATCATCACAGAGCCTATGAGAAAATAAAATCTTAAACTACAAAAAATCCCCCAGGTATTAAAAAATAGACTGAAATGTTCTATATCTTTTTATTGCAGTTCTCTGGTAATGGGTACTTTGTTGTTACAATACCATCAATCTTCAATTTACTAAATTGTTTCTTAAAAGGAGAGTGAGAAGATAATTTATAATAAAAGCCCATCATCTGTGTAGATTTGTGCAATCATAGATGCACATTCTAACATTCAGTCCAAAGACACATTGATTATATTCTATTTGTTAACAAATTTGGGGCTGCAGAAATAGATTTTTAAAAAACAATTCTATAATACAAATAAAACAAAGTACTTACAGTCACCCTATGGAGCAAATCTTGTGATTTCTGGCAGAAATCACAGTACAGTTCCCCTGTATGGAAGACAATTTATGAAGCTGATGAAGGAACTGTACTTCATATGTGCTATGAAGACTAGTGCTGTGTTCCTAGCATTTAAACATATACTAAGCATAGTTAGTCACTGCATTGAAGACACCCACAGTGTTAAGGCTGTAAAGCTACTATCCTTAGTTGAACTACTGAAATTTGGCACATAGAAAAAGGGTTATTAAGAAGGTTATTAAAGGTTATTAACCAATGCTTGAGGGAAACGACTGCTGTTGCCCTATGTACCTACAGCAGAAAAATACACAGTTAATCACATTTAAAACACTGAAGTCACTGAAGAGGAAATGGTTATTTGCATAGGCTGTTTCAGAGGACAGCAGGCAAAGTATTCATTTTCCAATGTTTGCTGTACAGCAGATTTTTCAAATCCATTACATACTGCCCAGAACAATGTTCAAATAAATATTACACCAAGAAACACTACATATCTGCCTTAACTTTGACCACGAAATACAATTATATCTGTTTCGTGGCCTTTGGTAATCGTCAAGTGGTTGAGATTATCTCAATTACAGCAGATTTTTCTGTTACTATATCCTAAGTCATTACATCAACACCTACAGTGAAGTTTAGAGAGGGCAGCTATAATATCTGTTTTGCAAATATGCATTCTGTATTTTAAAACATTCTTAGAAGGAGGCTTAATTTAAAACTTTTATAGTAAATCAGGCCTCTTCACTTAATCATTAGGAATTCAAATTACCAAGATATAAACCCAGTTCATCTTACCTCCAAATGCTGATCTAAATATACGTTCTCTGTAGTAAACTGAGGGACAAATATACCACAAATTGGAAACTCTGTATTCAGATGGGAGGAGGAGTTGTTTATGTGACATAAAGAACAGTCAGTAATTATTTTTAAACAGTGTTCTTGAACACAGACCTAAGAAATTCTGGATTTAGGGGAACCCAGTGGGGATTTGGGTTTTTCCATTAGTGCCGTTTCTATAGTGGAAAGACACAAAACCTCATTTGCGATCCTCAGCTATTAACCTTGAAAAAGTTTCTATCTTTGTGCAAAAATCATGATTTAATTTTAATTTCCTGCATTGCCTTTATTTACAAAGCTGTGAGTATTCTATTTTTATAATCATTGTCTTTCCATTTCAGTTATACTTGGGGCAGATTTCTTATCCTGTGATTAACATGCAGGTGGAAAAATAACACCGAGGGGTTAATGATGGGACAAAGATTGTATTTCTATTACTAATTTGTTTCTAGCTTATCTATAGATTCTATGTGGCTATGTTATCTAAATGGTATAGAGAGTGGAATGTTAGACTATGCTTTCCCTCATTCTGGTTGCAGCCTTCTGAGAAGAGGGGAGCAGTCTGGAGAAGTACTGATCTTTCTGGAGAAGCAGCTCTCGAGCAGAGGGTGGGGAGGGCAGGCAGAGAATAGGAGGCAGGAAAGATGAAACCAAATGGTTTGCTTGCAGCAGGGAAAAGGCTCAGACTAGACCTAGAAATAAGGGTGTTTCTACAGGAATATAATGGGGAGCTGTGTAAATTGTGTACAGATTAGGAGGCTGATGAAAGTTGCCCAATTGAAAGCAAAATTTAGTAGAGGAATTCAATCTGTAAGGCACACTGGGAAGGAGGTTATCTGCAAACTTTTAAATTAGACTCCATTGATAAGCCTCAGCTTTCTCTGTGTAAAGAACTCTCTTGCTCTTGTTTGCTATTTTGTATGCTAATACTATCTCACTTCAGAGATAGGAAGCTTTTGGTTTCATTCAGCATGTTCACTTTAAAAAACCAGACTGATTAGGTCTACTTTAAAGCCCTTGATGACTCGGGGTCTGTCAGCTAAAAGTAATATATATGATACATTAGAATCATAGAATATTAGGGGTTGGAAGGGACCTCTGGAGATCATCGAGTCCAACCCCCCTGCCAAGCAGGACCATAGAATCTAGGGCAGGTTATACAGAAACGCATCCAGATGGGTCTTGAAAGTCTCCAGGGAAGGAGACTCTACAACCTCCCTGCGGAGCCCGTTCCAGTGCTCTGTAATCCTCACAGTAAAGAAGTTCCTCCTCACGTTGAGGTGGAACTTCCTGTGCTCTAGCTTGTATTCATTGCCCCTTGTCCCATCACAGGGCACAAGTGAAAAGAGGTTGCCCCTTTCTTCTTGACACCCAGCCCTCATCTATTGATACACATTAATTAGATCCCCTCTCAGTCTTCTCTTCTCCAGACTAAAAAGCCCCAGGTCTCTCCACCTTTCCTCATAAGGCAGGTGTTTCAGTCCTCTAATCATCCTCGTAGCCCTCCACTGGACTCTCTCAAGTAGATCTCTGTCCCTCTTGAACTGGGGAGCCCAGAACTGAATGCAGTACTCCAGGTGAGGTCTCACTAGGGCAGAGTAGAGGGGGAGGAGGACCTCCCTCTATCTGCTGGACACACTCTTCTTAATGCACCCCAGGATACCGTTGGCTTTCTTGGCCACAAGGTCACATTGCTGTCCCATGGATAACTTGTTGTCCATCATAACTCAAAGGTCCTTCTCCACTTTTTCTTGTTGAACCTCATTAGGTTCCTCTTTGCCCAGCTCTCCAGTCTGTCCAAATCCTGCTGTATATATATAACTTATATATACAAATATGTAAATATAATCAGCTGGAAATGATATGTGAGATATATTATGATATATACTCCTGACAAGAGTAAATTTAATTTCTGAAATTATTTCTGAAAATAATTCTGTAATACCAACAAAGATAAAATCGCATTTTGACATACATACTCTGCTGTTTCCTAGACATAAGATTTCCACTTCTTTTGGTCAAATCATACATAATAAATCAGTTTCCAAAGCCAATCAGCTGATTAAGATTTGTATTAATTAAAAAAATCCTTCTTTCATATTATTCACTTTTCTAAGTTTGTGTGCAGTTTGAGTTAAGTAGTGTTGGATTCAGTACATGTTTTATTTTTAAACAGTTTATTTCAGAATAAATCCTTTTTGCATCTGGAAATCTGAAGTATTCTTTCACTAGAGCTTGTGGCTATTGCTCATATAAGAAAAGAGGGACTATACTTTTTCATAAGGGTATGCACAATCCTAAAGACATTTTCTACTGTATCGTTGAAAATATTTATTTCTAACTTTCTCTTTGATAAGACTTTTCCCTGCTCCATGAAAGGTTGACATTAAGCACAAAGCAAATAAAAACGCTGCTGTCTGAACTTGAAGTAGCAGAATAGCCTTCAAAAAATTCTTAGGGTATCACTTAGAATTACACAGATAAGCATCTGTGACCACAGTGTACATATACAGTGTTTCCTGTGTCTCCCTCCCCACTGCTTTGCTTTAATGAAATAAAATGTCTTTAATGTTGACCCAACCATGTATATATTCACTAGAAACAGAAACTATACAAAGAGCTATGCAGTAATCTTTAAATCTACTTTAAATCTCCCTCTAGAGATGAATACACAAAACTACATTGCAGTTAGCTGAGTATGCAAGGATAAGTTAGGTGGTGTAGTTCTAGCCTGATATTTGTAGGCTACGTAAGAGTCTTTCACTCAGTTTTGGAAAAGAATTTATTCTAAACAGCCCAAATATTTTTATATCATCTAGGTGACCCAAAGATACATACCAAAATATTAAACATTACTTCTTCATTCTCTTATTTATAATTTCTGCTGGTACAAGCATTAATTGCAGCTTGCTAGCTATGTAAAGGGAAAAAAAATAGAGGATTGTTCTCTTGGTTTACTCTAATTGGTTTACTATAAATTAGAATATATTTGCAAGGGAGATTGAAGGAACAAAACACAATTAATGCATTTGCTGCCATTTCTGAATAAAATGAAGATTTAAAGCCTTGAATATCCCATCTTAAAATGATGTTAAAATGTTTATTTTTCATATAATATCAAGATCATGGTCATTTCAGAACAAATGTTTACAGTCTGGAGCAGTGGCTGTTTTATTCAATAGCAAAGGCAGTTAAATATTTTTTGCGCAGTGGAAGATCAACATTAGAGAAAAAAAAGTAAAATTTGGCTAGGAACCATCTGAGGACACCCCACACCTGGAATTGTGTGTTTTCTGATCCATATCTAAGTTTGAATGTGAATTGATCCCTACTTTAACTAAAGCAGATTCTTACAGTGTTGCCATTCTGCAGAGCTCATTTCCCTCACTGCCGTTAGTTTTGCAGATGAAAAGGAGCTGTTTAAGATGAGGAAACATTGTTGGCAATAAAATAAACTCACTTGGTAAGAGATCAGGAGGTTTCAGTCTCTTGGCAAGAAATCAAAGTTTCCTTTCTTCCTTCGTTTAAAACACTTGATCAACTATTCTCTGTACAAGGCATATGGAATATTCTGAAGAGATTATCCCATTTATTTATTCATTTCCCTGCATGGAACCAGTAATACAAGAGTACATACTCATTTCTAGTTCTCACAGGGAGTAGATACTGGATTAGGATTGTGAATTCATGAATTACAGGACTTTTCATCCAGCATCTGTCATTTGATTTAGTTTTGACACAGAAAGATGGGGAGAGAAGCAAAAATGTGAGCTGCAGAAATAAGAAAAATCATCTCAGGTGGAAAAGGAAAACTTGTATTTGAATATTTATGCATTGCTTGATTTAACAGAGAAGAACTCTCATTATGGGTTGTCTTATATTAAAATGAAAGCATGAGAAACTAGTGATTCTTAGGTTGTATCAATGTATCATCAGATTATTTTAAGCAACATACCTTGCCATTTAGTACAGAGCACATTTTCTAATTTCTTCCTCTGTATAGGATGAAAAGATGCAGTTGTGCAATAGAAAAGTGCTGAGAATATTGCTTTTAATATTTATTAAATAAAACCAGATCTGAGTATCAATAGATGCATAAGTATGTAGTCATTACACAACCATTTCACAGCTCCTCAGAAAGTTCATGCTTAATGCAATACCTTAAATATTTTTTTAATGCAAGTGTGCTCTGACAGCTCATTAGTTTGATGCTAGGTTCCAGGTTTCAGCACTATCATTTCTCACTTTCAGTATGTTAGCGTGGGAAACCAAAAGTTTACATACTTGTACATAGTGTGGGCAGCACATCTTAGCTGTCTTAATCAAATATTCAGAATTATATCTTTGTCTTCACTCTGGGAGGCAAGCCTTACTTAATGTTAGGATGAACATTTATTGTGGATGCTGATGACAATAGCCTGCACAAGTGACACTGTTGATTTACAGACATGTACAGTGATTGTACTAAGGCACTGATGTGAGTTAAAATCAGTCCCTCTTTGCTTAAGAAAATATTCCTTAAACTATAGCCTAATTTTCAACATATGTTGATTTCATGTTTTTCACATTTTTAGACACCAGTTAATTGCCAATCTCTTACTACGTTTTCAGGGTAGCTATGTTTTTACCATCTCCATCATGGTTTTGTAGTCAAAAATAGTCTCTTACCTGTTTGCAGAAATGCATTAATATATCAAGTCCTAATGGGGGATAGTATAGAATTCAGTCTGGAGGAAGGGAGGAAACATACCTTGAAAAGAACAAAAAGAAAAAATCCTGTATTCATCAGAATAAACTTCTTTGCCTAATGACTGTTTTCAAATCAGCATCATAGTTCTTGCATATTAGGATAGGATAAAACAGATTTACAAGCCAGATGCAGTATTTGAGATTACTATTCTGTCAATTGTCCGTCAGTATGAGTTCAATAGAGAGCTTCCTCCTGTTGTTCATGATATCCTGTTGGTATTGTTTTGGGAATAGAAGCAAAATTCTTTCGGGCTTGTTTGTAAATCAAGCCTCTCCATTTCATTACAGAGGAGCAGGCTAAATTGGTAATTGGTACTAGTGGTTATTTTTTATGGTCACAATGTTATTATTACTGGCAATGACAAAAATTATCCATATGTGCTATGACGAACTGAATTGCTTCATACAAGTAAGTGCACAAACAGGAATACTTTAAGGGGCCTCCCTGTTTGGTATTGTTGCAGACACAGTCTCACTGGTTCCAGTCTGATCATCTCTTCCTATCAAGAAATAGCTCTATTGTCACTGGATATAGAGAAGCGGTTCCTAAGAGTTTGCACTGACTCAATGCATCATGCAAAATGACTTCTTTTTCTCCATTTTCATATTACTAAAGCAACTTCTGATTTACATGCTGATGATGTCAGAAGCAGGCACAAGCCTTCAGAAGCAACCAGTATAGCAATATGCTCTGCTCTATGGCCTCCTGAGAAGTTCAGAATATTGGAACCATTTATCTGTGTAGTTCCATCAACGTATTTCCATAGACTGACATGTAACTAAGCACTGCAGACTAGCAATGTAGCTAAAAGAAAGCTTTCTCTGCTCTTCAAAAGGTGTTCAATCAGAATAGTATATATTGCTGTAGGAATGCTTGCAGATAGGATTAACGGCAAATATGTTCTTACTTGCAGTAGACCTTTTACCCCAGTGATTCAAAAGTCATAAGACATCTAGCACATCCCATGTCATGCTTGCATGAAGTCTTGCAAAGCAAATATAACTGAACATTCCTGTACAATAGCTGTTTTTTTAAACAGTTACTCCACTATTGTTAACTGAACTACAAGTTATGACAACTAATATATCCATACTCATCCCTTTGGCATTCTTTATAAAAACATGAATCATAGATTCATCATCAGGAACTCCCATAAGGACATGTATACAGTGTGTCATTCAGCCTTGCTGTATCTTTCCACTCTGTAAAATGTAACTGTCAGAACAACTTGAATAAATCATGTAGGCCAACATACAGGTTTGATAAAGAAGAACTCTGATAACAAACGTGTCAAAATTAATTAGTTATGTTTAGTTTCAAGTAATGCTTGGGTACAGAAGAAAAATGAAAATTTTCTTTCTTCAAAAGTCATTCTACTAAATGGTGCAATAACACCATGTTGGTGTACATTAATCAGAAAACAAAACACAGGGAAGGAATTGGCCTACTAACAAAGCTCAGACATTGAAAAGCATTGAAAAAGAGCATAAACAGGATAAAATACTAAAACAAATAGTGCTTGCACTTGGTCAACAGGAAAGGGAGGAGGAATTCACCACTGCAGCTGCCCAAAAGTTGTCAGAGGAAAAAGAATAGAACTAACATATCCACAATTGCTTTCAAAGAGACTCAGTTGTTTGTTTTTTTTTCCCATGCTTCCCCACTCCTAAAGCCTTTCATCATTTGGAGCAATGCTTGACTGAAATGCTGTTGACAGCTATTCTTTATAGCACATTTTGTCTGTCCAAGGTACAGAATTAAGTTTCCCTGAAAGTTAAAGTGGCTTCGTTCAGAATTATGCCAGCCTTCTGGAGGTACCAGAAGAATGTACAGACGTGGGATAAATGTAAGAACAATATAATATGTTATAGAAAGGAAACAAACACCAAAAAAAAAGGTGTGAATGGTGCTACCTATAGATTTCACCCATTGTATTTCCCATGGAGGCAGGTACTTCCATTGTAAGAGACACAGTGCTCTTGCTTTTCCTCTTTTCCAGGTAAGAGATGCCTAAAAGATTTCCACTCCCTTATGAACACTAGTAAAAGCCAGTGATTTCTGCTATCCATACATTTCAAAATTGTATGCTCTGCTTTTAGCCAAAGTCCCAGAACTGGTAGGATTTTCACTGCTTCTGTGGTACTATGAGCCATAGTTGCTAAGACCTTAATTTTTAATTTAAATCCCATTATAGAGAAAAAAACTGTGCATAATTAAATTTTTTTACAATTCAATACTGTATAAATAGATTAAAGGAATTTAAATCTTTTGGTATTTAAAATGTAATGATAAAGTGATACAAATTATTATCTAGCGTAAAAGAAGCATTTATACTTTTAAAGGTAAATGGCATGAACATATTTATCTTAATCATAAGTGTGCATATTCAGATAAGAAAAATGTTGCATATGTATCATTAAAAACTGTAAAAGTAACAATATTTTAAATACAGTATTACAAGCATTTCTAAAAACCAATGCTGAGATTAAAAGTATATAAAACCATGCATCACATTATAGCTACATTACAGGCATCTGCTCTAACTAGAGATCTCATCTTACTTCCAGTTTGTTTTCTGTACTGACGTTTGTTTATGGTTGAAGAAATAGCTATCTCAAGTATTATGTTTGATAAGAGGCTCTTACCTTAATGTAAAGTTGCCTTCCCTAATACGGATGCTGCTCGATAGCCTGGAAAATGCACGCAGGTTCCAATTACTAAATCTGTTTCATACTGCAATGGAAGAGTTAACTATTTGCTGCAGCACAAGGTGTTTATTGACTAGATGAGCCTTTGCTATGATACAACTGAAGGTACACAGCTAGAGCTTTTACTGCTACTGAAAAATAATCTCTGTGAACAATGATTTCATTAGATTAATACTAAACCTCATTTTGTCAGCAGTGTTAGTACAAACACCACAGAGAAGACAGGGCACTCAGTAACCTCTCACAGATGGCATGTAATGCCATAGAGTTTACAATTAAGTATTTTAGATTAAATTAATACTTGAATGCATCTTATCTCCCTGAGAAATAGACAGGCAAGTGAGATGCCACAAAGCTGGCAGCTAGAAGACTAGCTTCTAGACAGCTAGAAGAAAAAAAAATTGCAGTTTCAAATTACATAATTTTGTTTCGCCACAAGAACTTAAGTATACCACAATCACGAGGTTATTTTTCCTCCCACAACTTCACCCCTCATTTTCTATCATAAAAAAAGTGTTTGATGGTATTTTTGACTTGAGCCCTGATCTTGCATGCTTGTATGTACATTTAAGTTCACTCACAGGAGTAGCATGACTGGATGCAATTAATTAATTAACCAAAAGTGTAAATCTTATAGGATCACTGGCCTTGTTTTGTTAAGGTGAAGCAGGATGTTGAAATAACTTTGTTCCTGAAAGTTTAACAAAGAACTTTACAGTGGCAGGAAGAAGAAAAGAACCAAGCATTTCACAGAGTCCTTAAAAGAGGCTGAAATTAATTTTTAAAAGACGCACTGAAAATGCTAACAGAAATAAACTTTGCTCTGCTGTATCTCTTCATAGTACAAGTAGAAGTTGTCCACATTCTGAATTAGAGAATTTTAGAAAATTAAAATTAATAATTTCAAACTAACACATTCTTCTCTGTCATACACTGTGCCAAATTATGCATGATCAGATTTCTGATTCATGGAACACTTAACATTTATAGTATTTCACTGAAACACATCCTTCTGGGATTTATTAACACCATAATATTTCTAAAAATAACATAATGTTGTATGCATATGATGTCCTGAATTCACTGATCTCAGTATTGCAATACATTGTGAAAAACCTAGACTTGCAACATCTGATATCATAGGGGATATATGATTCTAACATGACATTGAATTTTGTTTCTGTCTATACATAACGTCTTTCTATACAGGAACATGTATATACTGAAAAATGCATTAGAAGACCTACAGCCATTTCAGAATACTGCTTTTCAGATTTGTGAAATGGCATTTCTATGGATTTGAAGTGTCCCAATTCAGGACAAAAGTTTGATGCCAGTAGCACTAGAGGTTTCTCCTATCTTTAATACGGTGGTGGTGGCGTGTTTGTGGTTTTTTGTGGTTTGTTTTGTTTAAATATATATATAATAACAAATTCTGTCTGGGTTTCTTAAATATATTGGCCTAATAACACTCTGTGAGAGCTTTCTACAGATTGCAGCAATAAGAAATAAAATACTTGGATGTCAGTAGTGGAAGCACTCTCTTAAATCCATGACAGAACCACATGACTCTCCTCTCAAATTCCTCTGCTTTTCCCAATCTTTCAGGATCATCCTTCTCAATTAAAAGCCCAAGTCAGATTTCAGCTTGTATTGTTTTAAACTATTTGACAGAAAGTCTCCCCTCAAAAGGCAGACAATTATAATTTCATAACTCATGAGCAGAATTATCCACTAATCCTAAGTAAAACTGTTCTTCATGATTTTCACTTGAAAATTAAGTATATAAATCACTGGAAAAGAAAATTTAAGAGGAAAAAAAAGGAACAATTCTTTTTCTACTTAGAACAACACAATATATTACCAATGTATTACTTAGCTGCGACTGAATCACTTGAAATATTTAAAACTAAAGAGGTTTTGATTACTGCGATGTTTGGGATGAGCTATTAGATTATAAATACTAAAGCTATGTGTTACACATGATAGACTTGACTATAGAAGACATCATATCTATTGGTTTTCCTCTTTTAAAACAGATGCATGAGTTCAATCCCACTGTTTATATAAAAGAAATCTTTGAGCTCAGTTGGAGGTTTGCTCTATGAAAAATAGGAAACAGGGTATTAGCAGCCTCCAGGACTCCAAGGAATGGAGCATTTTCAACTTCCACTTTAGTCAGTGGAAATTATGGCTAGATATATATGACAGTAAACAGCATGCAGATTCCATTTTAAAACTTGTTGCAAACAACTGCCACCTATTTTCTTAGCATAGAAAATCAGCAGGATGCATCTCATGAATAATACACTTCAACAGTAGCAAGTATTCACAGAAATGTTTCCTAATTCTAGTTTAGGTTGTGGCAAAATTGAAAAATAAATCACATAAAAATTTGCATGAGAATCAATGAACATTTGAAGATAGTGTAAACTTGCACACGTAACCTTTCGACCATTACAGCACTTAATAATAGAATGCATTTTGCAACTACTTGTATTGGTTAAGTAAGAGCTGT
>VZZY01020780.1:947-11700 GCA_013400335.1 Eurystomus gularis
AAATACGATGTTTTGGGTTGCCACGCAGTAGTGTGTAGAGAGTTGAAAAATTTCAAAGCTGTTGATGTTTCCTATCTCCCATGGCAAGTAGCTGAATAACAGGAAATTACAGTGTGTTTGAAGATAACCAAGTGTCAGCACACCGATTTGGTAGAAGAGCACTGGGTTTAAGTGTTCGCTTTCATGTGAGCAGCATCTTTGGCAAGCAGCTGAAGTAATGAGAAAGTTAATGCACTCAGCCTCCTACATGAGTATTTTACCAAATTTGAAAGCGATGCGGAAAGGAGTAGCTAATGATTGGGTTTTGGTGACTGGCTATATATGCTTATGCTCTGTGCCCTGCCCCCTTTGCTGCTGTCAAAGATAGAACTTACAATGCATGTGGTGCATAGACTTGGTAGTTGCTGTTGGTTTTGTTCTATCCAGAAATATTTTTTTATCACCTCACTCCTCTATGCTATTATTAATAAGCAGGGCTGGGATTATAAAGGGCTTTTCTTACTGCTGAGGGTTGGTTGGTGGTTGGTTTTTTTTTTCTGATAATAGTTAAAAATAGTTCTTAAGTGTGCAAGTTGCCAGTCAAAGATCTATCTGTGGGAGGAATCTGATGCCCTGTGCTTAGAGTTTCTATTCTTTTCTCCTTCAGTTCTTGCTATAAGTTTGCTGTTGCTGATTCATGGCATTTGGCTTTTTTTTTAAATACAATAAGTGGGATGTCATTTCAATTACTTCTCCTACACAATTCTGTTACTTCCTCCCCTGTCCTAATTAGTTATGTCTTACCTGTTTCCTGTTTTACTGATGTCTTAATTTCTTCTTTTTGTGTTTTTTTTTTCTTTTTTTATGTTGCTTTAGACTGTAGTAGTGCTCACAGATGACTTCTACAGTAGATTTGTCATTATTTGAAGAATCTTCTCTTTCCCAATCTGCTTTTTCTAGTTGCAGAGTATAGGGTGGGAAAGTGCTAACTATTGCTGTATAGGGTAGTTCATCATTGAAAAATAATTAACTGTAACACATTGTTTCAACAGGCTGTTGAAAATCCCACATCTACAGAAATCCAAGATGTATGTGCAGCAGTTGGATTCAATGTTCTATTAGAGGTAAAAAAAAAAAAAAAGCCAAACAACACAGAAAAACCCCACAAACTTGGTGTCTCTGTTTTTTTCATTGTATTTTTTCATACAGACAGGATAAATTACAGTTGAGAAGTTTTTGTTATCAGCCAGGGTGTTTGCTTGCTTTGAGTAATAATTGACTATTACAATGAAGTAAATGTTGCAAATCTGTGTGCAAGGCAGGAATAACCCAGATCTGAGACAATGACACTTTTAAGCTTATAGAAGAATTACATTTATTTAACTATCCTTCTGAGAAGACTGTCCTAGATGATTAAAAGTGTCAGAATAAAAGCTAATTTTGCAAGCTGCACCTCTGCAAATTAAGCTTTTAAAAAGGCATATTTTTAATGAAAGGTGGTTACCTTTTGGAATACGCGTCCTATAGGAATCTTCAGAGTCCTTTGAAGTTATGTTTTAGCCAGAGAATGTTAATTGTTTACTGCAATACCTGCTTGCTCTTCCAATAGTTTAAGTTGGTTACTTTTTTCATAGGGAATGAGTCTGGGGTTTTAGAGAGGTAACATTTTGTAATTTGTTTTCTGAAGTAATTATTTATTTAAAATATGGTTGAGTTTTCTAAGGAGAATTTATGTCCTCATCTAAGTGTGACTGCTTTCCAGAAAAATCACTTTGCTTTTGTATATACAATAAGTTGTATACATTCCTTTTAGTCCACACCAGCCTGTGATACAGCCAGTGCCGGGAAGAAACCTGTAACATTTTAACAGAAATTGAGGCTGTGAGTACCCAAAAGCAGTAGGCCTCAGCTTGTGACCTATGACTTACTGTCTCTAGGTCTCCAGAAGTGTTTGTGGCTGTGGAGATGAAACACACTGTGACACTGCAGTCCAGCCTGGTGGGGAGGTACAGTGAAGTGCAGTTCCTGTACCAGGTTACTCACTAAATCATTCAGTACCAGTCGCTGATTGCAGCAGCACTTCTGGAAGAGTTACACCATAGCTTTGAATACTACCGCAATGGCTAAGCGGTGGCTGACACTCGTGGAGACCCATGGTTATGGTTTACATCTGTTCAGAATTCCAGGCTGCTATGACTTGGGTCAGTTGCCTGACACACTTTGCAGAAAATTATTCTTGTGCTTACTATAATGTTTCTCCCTTTGTATGACAGAAAAATAAGATGTATCCTAGAGAGTGGAACAGAGACATGCAGTACAGAGGCAGAGTACGAATCCAACTCAAACAAGATGATGGCAACCCATGTTTACCTCAGTTTCCAACACGTGAGTACTGGTTTAGACACTTTTATCTGTTAACAAAATAAGCCAACTCTTTCTGTTTTATTATGTTACCAGCTTGTTTGGTTTTACTATTACAAACTTTACATTAAATCTATTTGCCTGTATAAGAAATTAACCAAATCTATCTCCTTGCCTGTATAAGTCAACCCAGTCCAGCTGGGGCATGGGAATTGAGTGGAGTTTGTAAAATGCTCTTGTCTTTGATCCTGCTGTTTCTTCAGTGGTTGCATTGGAGGGGACTGTGGGTAGTGTTGTGTGATTGCCATGTTGAATAAAGCAGCTTTCAGTTTTGGCTTACTGCTTTGTTGGCAGTTAAAACAGGATTTCATATTGAACTGTCTGAATTCCACCTTTTTCTTAGGTTACATACCTCAGCTAGGTGTTGGTATGGATGTCAAACTGCTAAAATACAATACGGAGTTCAGTCGAGTTTTCTGCTGGTCATCTTTATAAATTAACAATGGACCCACTACCTTCAACAGGAATAGTTCATCTTGAATGACAAGTAGTTTCGTTTTCTGCATTTTTCCTGAAAATTAATAAGTGTGTAAAAATGAAACAAATATACATCTGAAGAAATGTAAGGAAAGAGCAAGAAGAATACTGAATCTAGAGTAGTGCAAGAGTCTTGCTGTTGGTCAGAAAGAGGTGATTCTGAAGGAGATTATTTAAAACCATATTCCTGCTGGAAGACAGCAGTGCCTTTCTAAAAATGCTTGTAGCTTTTTGCCTTGTAATTCTATCCCAGGTATTTTAGGCCATTTAAAGGGGAAGAGAGAGAATAACAGGAGAAAAGTAGGTACTTTGGAGATTGTCAGGTTATGTTCCTGTGCCAGTCTTCTGTGACACTTAGCAGTCCTGCATTTCTTTCAAATTTTAAAAAAGAAATGGTTGGAAAAAAAGTTGAGAGTTGTTTTTCACAAACTTCTAGCTACACAGGAGAAGGAAGCAGAACCCCTAGGCTTTATAACTAGTTTAAGAAAAATCTGAAGTGGAGCTGAAGTGTCTAACTTTGTAACTGATGCAGATGTTCTTAACATAGTAGGCATGCATTGATTTCTCCCTATATTTCTAGGTAAATCTGTGATGCTGTACGCTGCAGAAACCATTCCGAAACTGAAAACAAGAACCCAAAAGATGGGAGGTAGCGATCAAAGTCTTCAGCAAGGAGAGGGAGGCAAGAAAGGTAAAGGGAAGAAAAAGAAATGAACTCACATCTGGAATAATTGTTACATCACAGAGTTGTACTTAGGACAATTTTGGATGGACACATTACTTGCTGCAACTTTAAAGTGAAAGATAAAAGCAAGAAACAGAGGTGACACGGAATAGAACTTGCCTGCATTTCTGAGAGCTGAGGTGCATGTAGCTGCCTCGCATCTGTCTAACAATAAATCTGTCTTCACACACAAGTTGCTTGTGGAAGCCTGAGACTAGCATCCACCTTTAAAGGTGGAACAACATAAGCAAATGGGGTGGGAGAATTATTATTTCCAGAAGAAATATGCAGCTTTTGATAAATAAGTAAATAAATATTCTTATGCACAGTAGATATCTGAAAACTGGTTGCCTTAGTAAACCATTTCTGTATGCTAGTGAAGTGATTGTCTTAATTCTGGAGGGTCTTTGTCACTAACAGAGAAGCATAAATCAATGAAGTTACAGCTCTGTAAACCCCCCTTGCTAATAATCTTTCACAACTGTCAAGTGTACTAATAAAGGTGACATGTTAACTTAAAAAAAATTTATAGAATACTTTTTCCAAAAATGTCAATTTTTCCTCCACAGCCGGTTGTAAAGAAGCCAGTGACATGTATTTTAAAACTTTACAGTACTATCCTTAAGATAATTTGAAAAAAAAGTAGCTCCCTTCTGTGTCTTGTATAATACGAGATGCTATAGAAGATATGCTGAAGGACCTGGAGGACAGGGAGGTGATCCAGGAGAGTCAGCATGGCTTTACTAAGGGCAGGTCCTGCCTGACCAACCTAGTGGCTTTCTACAGTGACGTGACTGCATCAGTGGACAAGGGAAGAGCTATGGATGTCCTCTGTCTGGACTTCTGCAAGGCCTTTGACACGGTCCCCCACAACATCCTTCTCTCAAAGTTGGAAAATACGGGTTCGATGGGTGGACTGTTCAGTGGGTAAGAAATTGGCTGGATGGTCACAACCAGAGAGTAGTGGTCAATGGCTCAATGTCCAGATGGAAAAAGGTGACAAGTGGTGACCCTCAGGAGTCCATACTGGGGCCAGTGTTGTTTCATATCTTCATTAATGATATTGACAGTGGCATTGAAGGGCACCCTCAGGAACTTTGCAGATGACACCAAGCTGGGTGGTGCAGTTGATATGCCTGAGGGATGGGATGCCATCCAGAGGGACCTCAACAGNAATGGCACCTCAGAAGGCCAATCACATCCTGGGCTGCATCAAAAGAAGTGTGGCCAGCAGATTGAGAGAGGTGATTCTGCCCCTCTACTCTGCCCTGGTGAGACCTCATCTGGAGTACTGCGTCCAGTTCTGGAGCCCCCAGCACAAGAAGTACGTGGATGTGTTGGGAGCATGTCCAGAGGGGAGCCACAAAAATGACTAGAGGGCTGGAGCACCTCTCCTAAGAAGACAGGCTGAGAGAGGTGGGGCTGTTCAGTCTGGAGAAGAGAAGGCTCTGTGGGGGGACCTTATAGCGACATTCTGATACCTGCAAGGGGCCTATAAGAAGGCAGGAGGTGAGCTGTTCTTGAGGGTCTGTAGCGACAGGGCAAGTTTAAGCTAGAAAAGGGTAGATTTACGTTAGACATTAGGAAGAAGTTCTTTAATATGAGGGTGGTCGAGCAACTGGAACAAGTTGCCCAGAGAGGTGGTGGAGGCCCCATCCCTGGAGACATTCAAGGTCAGGCTTGATGGGGCTCTGAGCAACCTTGCCTAGTTAGAGATGTCCCTGCTTATTGTAAGGGGGTTGGACTAGATGGCCCTTAGAGGTCCCTTCTAATACATTCTATGATTCTATATTATCATATTTTGGGTTGTAGTTCGAGACCTTAGGAAACATAGCTTTATTTTCTACCTGTCAAATACTACTTCAGATGTCTGAGGCTTGCAATATCAGGTAACTTAAAATATTTAATTCTTTATGAAGTCCACAGACAGGGACAGAGTTGTTTGGAGATGAGTTGGTCAGAACAGCTGTCCAGTAGCAAGGTTCATTTGAAGTAATTAAGAAATGTACTGTGCAAGATAAATGAGGGCTTGTTCAGTATAAGGAGAGTGAAAAAGAAGCAGTGGTACTTGTTTTGAGTTTAAAAATAAAATACCTGCGTGAGTTCTCTAATCCTTACTATATGAAAACAGTCAGTTGAAAGCTTTCACAGATGACTGCTGGAAGCAAGTTCTCAGATTATTTTTGATAAATTTTTCATGTGACAATGTTGTATTTTAGGATTTATCTTGTTTGTCAGGTATGCTATTCTGTGGCATCACCTTTTGCCCATTTTAAAGCTAAACAGTATTCAAAATGTATCTAGACATTTAATGACTATTCTACAGTAATGAAACTAGATTAAGTTCTTGATGATAACCCTGCTCAAGTTACTTGCACTTGGTAGTTCGAGTTTTCTTAGCTTTTTAATATTTCTTGTTCCATTCAACTGCATCATTTTCAAATAGATGATTAGTTACTATCTTAAAGTCACTGATGACTAGTTCAAAGGCAATTGTATTTCCTCACAGTAATACTTTGTGTGGTTCTTGTGTTGCATCATTTAACGAAGGAGGAGGATTCATCCTTGTTCTCACTGCAGTGGTGCAAAACCCAAAAGCTGTCATGACAGAGTTCCTCAGGCCAAGCCCTGTACCAGCACAAGGGTAGCAGTGCACAGGCTCTCTCAAATAGAATGGCTTACCAGAAGAAATCCTTTGTTCTCGAGGCTGTAATTGACCATGCTTGTATACAAATGTGTTCAGATTTTTTTTCTGCTGATATGTTTACACAAGCTACCTTTGGAGTGTCTGGCATTGAAAACAAACCTAAATTCTCCAAGACTAATTAATTGATTGGTACCTCTGTGAGTGATGGAATGCCGTGGGGTAGGAACAGTGGGAACAGGTGTTATCTGAAAAGTTGTGGTTTTTTGGTACAGAAAACAACTGGACAGGCTCAGAGATTGTTGCTTCCATCCACCCTATAGAGTTAGGGAAGTGCTACAGGTTAGTCACAACATGGGAGAAAAAACACGAGTGAAGTACGCAAGCAAGAGGGCAAGATACACTGGGATATAAAAGACCATAACTGCCACACAGATTGTGAGGTTCAAGTAATTCCTGGCTTTTCCTGAGTGCTAAGTAACTTTTCTGAAACTCTTTGAAGCTAGAGCTCTGTGAAAATTAATTGGTACATGAATAGTTGGCTCCATGGTGTTAAGCGGAGGGGAATGACTCAAGTCATGACCATGTTATAACTGAGTATTGTAAGTCAGCACTTCAGACTGCGGACAGCTGAAAAATGTGGAGGTCCAGTCTCATGGGGTATCGGTTCACAATGACCAGAAATTAAATATCTGAGGAGCTTGTCTGGGCTATGGTATAAGAAAGAATCATAGTGCCATTGCTTACCAAAGTTTCCCAGTAAAAGAACCCAAAATAGTAAAGCTATTTCAAAGTGTAAGGATCTCACAAAAAAAGACGGAGAAAGACTTCCAAAAAGAGTAATGCTGAGCTCAAATATATAAAACTGTGATGTACTTAACACAAGTTCTGCGGGTCCTTTGGGTATAGCAGATGTTCTTTTTAAGCAGTTTGTGCACTGCTGGGAAATTAGATGACTGCTACCATTAGAGAGTCGAAGTCTGAATCCCCCAACCCCTGCCTGCTTATGCCATCTCTAATGACTTAATAATTTCTTTTTATTTCTATCTGGCTTTAGATTATGTACACTATGTGAGCAATATTTGCACAGGGGGGATGATTGCAGCTTGATGACAGGATGGGTTTGTTCTACATTTTTTATGGCTTTGCCTGAAATTTTGCTTGTGCACATATCTTTTCTGTTACCTATCCATTCTCAACATTATTTTGGAATGGGACGAGAGCAGTAGAGGGCTTTATTGAAGTCACGCAGCTAATGACTACACCTTTAAAACGCTGGTGTATCTGAAGATACAGCTAATATTGGAAAAGTTAAATTTAAATGTTTTCTTTTCAACACTCCACAGAAACTTGGGATTTGTATAATTCATACACATTTTTTGTTATTCAAATCATTCTGTAGCTAGAACAATGAGGAAGGGGCTTTCATTCGGCCAGAAATGAAGGTGTGAAAGATTGAAGCTTCCTAGCACAGAACCCTTCCAGTTCTTAAGTCTTCATATGGTTAGGATGGCTTTGCAACCAGTGTAAGACAGGAGAAAAAGATGAATATGGCTGCACACCCAGCACCATGAGCACCACTTGTAAATTTGCAGATTTCCTTTATTCAGAGACCCTAGGTGCTGTTGAGTATGTCCTTGTCATTGTAGATAGATATGTTCTTGGGATGGAACCCTGTCCATGTAAACACGTGGATGAAAAAACTGTTGCAAACATAAACTGCAGGAAGAACTCATTCCTGAGTGAAGTATTCCCCTACTTAAGCAACTACAGAAAAATGTGTGGCCCTATCATTAGAACTAAAGTGTCCTTGTGCCCATCACCACCAATCCAGTGAGGCTGTAGAGAAGAAAATCTCTGACTTCAAAACCAAACTGGCAAAAGCTTTGTGCAGAGACTAGCCTGAAATGTCTGCATGCATTTGCCTGTCCCAGTGGTGTAGAAGAGAAATGTGGTGAATAGCAAATGCAGGCTGTCACCTCAGGCGATTTTAATGGGCAGACCCATGTGGCTGACTCACACAGCACCCTTTGCTCTCATGCAGTCAAAACTACCGGATAATGCTCTTCTGAAATAAGTAAGAAGAATTTGGGATAATGACTCCAAATGATAAAAGCCAGAGGCAGGAACGGATGATGGGACAGCACAGCCCACATAGTGATTGATCCTGTGCTTTCCAGAGTTGTGAGCAGGGCGCCTGCAGCCCCTCTACCCTACTATGGAGGGACAACAACTCCGTCAATGGATCAGGCTCCATTGCTGATGCTTTTGAGGACAACCAACACAGCAGCAGTTGGCCAGGAACACCAGCTACCAGAAGCACGGCAAACTTGATAAGCAGAGCAGGACCTGGCATTGTGGGAGAATGACAGCAGGAGTGGATGGGGCTGGGGCAAAATGCTCCTTTAGGCTTCTCCCTGCTGGTGGGGGCATGACCCAGCAGGGTGGGAGACTCTCACCCGGGGCTAGCCACTGACCACCCAGGTCCTCCCTGGAAATCCTGGCATTGCTCAGGCCCTGCAGGCCCCTCATGCTCCACAGGCTCCGCAGAGGGCCTGCTGCTGCTGGTGAGGTGAGGTGAGGGCAGGGAAGAGCTGCTGCTGTTGGCTGGGGGAGCCTTCTCACACCAGCACTTTGTGCGTGCTCTGACCATCTCTCAGGAGCAACAAGATGGCTGGGTTTCTGGTGCGTTGGCACAGGCAGAGCAAGCAGTAGGATTGTGGCCTTGTGCAGCTTGTTGAGGTTAGTGGTACCATCTCAGAGCGACCCAAGGAGGCAGGCGACTTCTGTCAAAGTCCCTGTTCTCTGTTGGCATAAGGCGTTGCTCAGCCAAATGAGATTTCTTTTTTCCCTCTTCCTTTTTCCGTTTTTCCCCAGCAGATGGTTAAGTGATGCAGACTGAAGTGATAGCAGCAGTCATTAGCAAGAGTCACAAAGAGACCTGCCATGCTCAAACTTTCAGCGGGAGTCCATTTTGAATACACTCTGCAGCGCATTACAATGTGATTGTCCAGTGCATCTGAACCTTTCAATATACCTGTGAAGGAGAAGAGTCACTGGCTCATGCAGAATTGCTTGGAAGTATATAATTAATTTTGATACATTGAAAACTCAGCAGGTCTACACTGGGTTATAATGTTGGGCTTTTTGTGGATAATGTAATGCAAATGAGAAGCCTTTTTCTTCCACGCATGCTGATTCTGTCTTGGGTGATACCTCTTAGTTCTGTCAACTTGTTGCCTTTTGGAGCATATGTGCACTTCTGGTGTTAGCTCCAGAACAGCAAAAGATTTTACTAACACTGTGTGAGGTCCCCAGAGAAGACTAAACATGGAAAAAAAAATACAGATTTTAAAATAAATAGCTCATTTCCTTCTCTGTGAGTGGAACACAAGTCTCCAGGACCTAGGCAGATGTTTTTTATATCTTCAGAACCTATCAGGATTTTGCTTGGAAAGTGAAGAGTTTGGGATTTTTTTTTTTTTCTTGACTTCTCATATTTATCTCTGTTCCATTTCTCATGCTTGTGAGGCATCTCTGGTATCATGAGGAAATCCTAATTTCTCTTTAACAAGCTGCTCTGTGCCCTTCACACAGTATTGAACCGTCTCCAAAGACCCACAGGCAGCCAGCCAGAGGAGGCATCATCCAGCTGCAGGCAGTCCACGCCGACTGTTCCCACCACACTCCCCCTCTGCAAGGTGTCAGGAGTGGGGAAGAGACGCAGAGTCTCAGTGCGTGTGCCTGCTGACCAAGCCACTGACCAAGCCAAAGCAACACGGAAATCTAGAAGACAAAAACAAGAACCGATGTGTTCTTTTTTTCCGCCTGAGGCCATGCAGTTGCAGGGGCAGAAGGCCTGGCTGCAGCATCACCAGGAGGTGGAGGCTGACGTCACCGGGCATGGACTGTCAACCTCACACCCCTCGCTGCTTATCTTCAGGTGCCAGCAGAGCCTGGGCCAGCCTGGCTCATGCCTGGACTCCTGCCGAGTGTGCGTGCGAGGTGTGGAGGGTCGAGCGAGGCTTTTCGTTGTGCTGGGCGGTGCTCTGGGGGCTCTCAGTGTCCCTCCCGGAGCCACCGCCTGTCTCCCCGGCCCTGCCTGGTTCAGGCAGCCGGGCACGGCGGGGTGCGCTTGCAGCAGCGGAGGTGAGCCGTGCAGGCAGACGTCCCCCGGGGGCAGCCGTGGGGTGGGCGATGGGGCTCCATCTCCAGGTCTTCCCCGAGGGCCCCTGGCGTTTCATCCTCCCCTCTCGGGGACAGCGAGGGACCGTGGCCTCTCTCCCTCCATCTTGCAGCGTTCGACACCCGGCACTGTCTCGCCGGCAGCAGCTCCTCGTCCTCAGCCCTCGCCAGCCCACCACAGCGTGCAGAGAGCATGGCCGCCCAGAGCCAGTGGCGCTGTCCCAGCTGCTGCGGCCATCAAGAGCACGTCGCCTACGTGTCACCCTGCGGCCACCGGTTCTGCGTGGGCCGTGCTGTGCGCTGGGCACAGCAGAAGCCAGCCT
>VZZY01020780.1:13066-26197 GCA_013400335.1 Eurystomus gularis
GGTTTATTTTCCAGATAGCAGAACTTAAGATATGTCTAGTTGAAGGTTTTAAGAATTCTCCTCCTGCAAGGGTGCAATAATACAAAATGGTACATATATAAAGCATTATTTGTTTTGTGGAATTCCATAGCCTCAGTAGAGCACCAGCTAAGCAGCCTTCCAAAAGGTGTAATTCAAGTAAGTTCATATTTTCAATTTTTTCAGTTATTTTTACTTGACTTGTTCATGTGGTCATCAGAGGATTTTTTGCTCTGGAACATCTTAACGTATAACTTACCAATAGGAAATCCTTTCTTCAGAAAGTTACGTCAACGTGATTGTACAACTGAGGACTCCCTTAGTGGTCCCAAGTTGTTACTCTTCAAGGACTGTTTCGTTCCATCACACCGGATGTAGAGGTTCTCTGGAAAGACAAGGCTGATGTTCGCTATTATTTGCATGGCTGCCAGACACGTAGTTTAGAGGAAATACTAACAGCTCTAATGATCTACAAGAATTTGAGATTTCATTTTTTAAAACTGTTATTTTGCATAAGGAAGTTATTGTTGGTTGAGTTTGAAATGGGCAGGGAGGTGACTAAGGAATTCTCAGTTGACAAGACTGGAATGCAAGCTCAAGAAAGTATTCTTAAATTTGTCAAATTAAGAAAAAGTTGTGTGTGTTTGACCTGACAGGTATTAGTCACAGCTTCCACTACTTGCAATAATTTCTATTCTTTGTTAACTATCTTGCTTGGTTTGAAGAATTTGGTTTCATTTTAGTATCACTAGTGGTGATGTTATCCTTGTGGGTTTTTAAAAATGTCTTTATTAACTTTTTTTACTTTTCACCGAGTTTAGAAATGTGTAGGATAAAGCAGAAGAAATGTCCTACTTATAGTGGTAGCACAAAGATCTGTAATGCCCCCACCTGCCAATAACTATGAAGCATTATTTGTTTAATCATTTATGGAACATGAGAAAGTCAACAGGTGAGGAAAAAAACTTTGAAGCCACTATAGTTTAACATTTTTCCTCTCTACTTTTCTAAAGAACAGTAAACCCTGATGATCTCTTAGGGAAGCAAGGCTGTGAAGCCTGCAAAGCTGTGCTGCATAGGCAGCTACTCATGGTGCTCACTGTTGAGAACAGATCTGTATACCTGTGTCCGTTTAGGGGTTCAGGGCAGGTCCCCACGGAACAGAAAGTGTGCTCCCCCCTCCCTATCCCTTAGTTCCCCCCAGACAGGTGGGCAAAAAGGGAGATCAGGAGTAAAAAGAGAGACTTTGCACTGTCTTGGAAGTTAGCAAAAAGTAGTAAGATATATATATTGTTTAACAGGGAACAGAAAACAAGAAGGGAAGGTAGATATATGTACAAAGATGGGGGAAAACACAATAAATACAATGTAATGCAAAACCAGAGGTTGGATGGCTTCGGATTCACTGGAGGATGAGGAGTGGTGAGAAGATGGCTCCTGGCCGCATGTAAGGGTCAGCTCCAAGCTTCTCTTCCTCCCGCGCCGGAGACCACTTCCTGCCTCCAGTATCCGGTGTGGACAGGAAGGGGGAGGGAATAACTGCTTCCCCCCTTGGGACCCTCAGGGTGTCCAGTTACTGCCTGTTCTGGCCCCAAAGCCTCAAACCATAACAATTCCAAACTCTTCTGTTACAGCCTGATGCTCTAGAACAGCTCAGCTGCACTCTGAAATCCAGTAGTGAGGCAGAAGTACATTCTTCAGGCTTTTTCAGAGGTTTCTACTAGTTCCACAGTGAGGAGAGTAAACTGCACTCCACACAATTCAATATGAATCAAGCTGAAGCCACTTTATTGGTCTAAAACTGCCCCTTAAGTGCAATTTCTTTTTCCCTGCATGCAATCACGCATTCTTATGTTGGTTAAAGCCTTTCACCATGAAGCAAACATACAGTTCAGCTTAGCTCTCAATTGGTTCTTCTAACTCCTGGTGTTCCTCCTGCTCCTCCGGCTCTTCTTGACTTGCTTCCTCAATTCGTGGTGAAGCAACCGCTTTTCTTCCTGTTTTTCTCTCCTCAAGGTGACCCTTTTGTAGGGCTACGTGCCTACTCCATTGTTTCATATGGCTGGTTCATTATATGAACATTTTCCTCTAAGAACATTCCCACAATTCCCCCTTTTTCTTCTTGAACCAGCCATACCTTTTTCATTGCCTTTTTGATCATACTGGTAACTCCTCTAAACACACAGGATACAATAATTAACATAATAGCAATAACAATCAAAATCAATATGCCTTGCTTAACAACCTAATAGCCACCCTGTTATTCCAAAACCTTTCAACCATGCATCTAGTCCTGAACTGACCACTGTCAACTTCTTCATGTCGTCCTTCAGCGCTTGTAATTTCTTATGAATTGACTCGGAATGGTCAGATAAATTCATACAACACATTCCTTCAAAATCCTCACATCCATGTCCCTGTGCTAAAAGCAAAAAATCAATTGCTGCGCGATTCTGCAATGTGGCATGCCTTCTGCTGTCTACATCATTAAGCATTTAACTCATTATATCTGACGTTAAATTTAATTGCTTTGCAGTCCAACATGCTAGCTTCTTAACATCTCCTAATGCTTTTCCTGCAGCTACATTTGACAAAAATAAAGCAGTTAAAACCATTGTGGGTAGTTCCCAAAACTCAACCCGGTCCTTGCAATCCAATCCTAATTGATAAACACTTCTCTTATTACGATGCTTAATGGCATTCCATAAAGTTCTATTTAACATATCTTTTCTCGATGGTAAAAACATAGTTAGCTTCCCTAAATAACAAGGTCCACCCAAGGCCTTGCCAGGCATGCCTGCCCAAGCTCTATCTCCGCAAATTAAAAACAACCCCAGGGGAAGTGGTTTTGCTCATGTCTCAGGTTGTGAGACATTAAGAAAAATACCTCTTTTGCAATATACCTTGTTATTCCAATACCATTTTCCTGTAGGGTTTACCCAAACAGAATCATTCCTCCACCACTGTATCTTTTTTCCTTCCAAGTTTTGTACGTCCTTTTTTATCAACATCGGCAAATTGCCTTTTGTGACCTTCAAACATAAAACAGCTTTGATTCGTAGGTACCGAACCAAGAATGTCAAGCTCTTGTGGTTCTAACGAGCTGCCATTTAAAAATTGATAACATTCCTGCTCTTATTGCTTTGGCTAATTGGGGATATTCTGTCTTAAATGCAGTTTTAGCTTGATTGCACGCTTTATTATTGGTACACCACCAATTAAAAACCTCTGTATCGTTCCACTCAATCCAGCCTGTATTACCTACATAGGTATGAAATTCCGGAGGGTTGTAATCTGGAATCCCAATTAAACACGTTCGAAATGGATCTCCTGGAGTAGCAACAAAACAAAATGAATCCTGACCAGTTTTATTAGCTGTGATAACCCAAATGTTTTGGCGCAGATTAATTTTGGTCACTGGGTGGCATGTCATGCCTATTGTAAGTACAGTAATAATTATAACACAATAAAACGCTCCCATTATAATTTTTTCTGTCATTTTGTCTTAAGTTTCCAGGCAAATCTCCTTAAACTACTTTGCTTTGTTTTGCCCCACTCCGGTTCTGGAACTTGCCAAATGCGCGGGACTAAGTTACCTTGCTTGCATTCAATGCTACAAGCCTTCACCTTCTCAGCTGTCTTCCAAATGTGTCTTCCCCATTCCTCTCTATGGGTAAGTTGACGAGGGCTATTTTGTGTCTCGTGTCCTGTTATCACCAACAGGGTGATGGCTTGGTCTCTGGTTTGTAATTCCTCAACAAAACATACTTCACATCATGCTTTGGCTAATAAAGCCGCACTGTACCACTTCCTGTCACACAACACTGGCATAGTACCCACAGTTCACAGTGACCACAATTAGGGCACTTGATCTCCGTTGTCACCAGAGTCTTTGGTTGGCTCATGTATGTCAGCTTGACCGGCTAGCCACGGCTTCACCCACTTTGCTGGCACCCATTTGGTTCCATGATCTGTAATGGCACATGCATATCCCCCAGGTTATTAATTTCCATGGTCCTTCCCAAATTCCTGTTGCTCCATTCTTAACCATTACTTTACTTTGTCCTTGCTTTACCTCCTCCAGGTCTCCTTTGAGCCCTGCTCCATGCTTTACTATTGGACGTACCAAGCTATCTTGTGGCAGGCGTAAAAAGTTTACTACATATAGTGCTTTGTTTAATCTATCCAATGGAGATAATCCCATTTCTCCCCCTTTTTTTTTTTTGAAGCAGTCACTTCAGTGTTTGGTTCACGCATTCAACAATAGCCTGACCTGTAGGAGAGTGTGGTACACCAGTCACATGGGTGATCCCCCCAAAGTTGGAAAAAGGATTGAGTGGTTTTGGCTATATATCCTGGTTCATTGTCAGTCTTAATTTCTTTAGGTATTCCTAGGGCTGCTATAGCAGAGCACAGATGTCGTTGTACATGTTTGCTGGACTCCCCAGTCTGAGCTGTAGCCCAGACTGCCAGAGAAAAGCAATCGATACAGACATGTACATATTTTTGTTTACCAAATTCAGCAACATGTGTAACATCCATCTGCCATACTTCCAAGGGACGAGTGCCGTGAGGGTTAATTCCGGAAGCTAGTCCTCCTGAGTATTGTTGACAATCAGGGCAGGTCTGAACTACCTCTCTTGCATCCGCTTCTGTTAGACCAAATTGTCGTTTCAGCATTTTTGTTGACTGGTGAAAAAATTCATGTGAGCATCTGGCCTGCATAAACCGATCAACAGGGGACGCAGCCCATACTGGTGTCACTAGTAAGTCTGCCCTTTGATTTCCTTCTGCTAAACCATCGGTCATACCCGTATGGCTTCAAATGTGTATGATGAAATACACACATCTCCATTCTGTTAACGAAAGCCACAGTTCTTTAAAAAGTTGATAGAGCTGCTCACCCCCTATTTCTTTCAATAGTGCTCGTTCCATTCGTTGGACTACTCCCACCACGTGGAGTGAATCACATACGACATTTAGGGGGCCTGTCTGCCATCGACAGAATACTGTAACTACGGCATATAGTTCCAATTGCTGTGTAGACCCATAGTAGCCTGCCAAGACTATGTCTTTCCATTCCCCTTTTTCCTGCCATGTTAGGGCTGCCTTTTGGGATTTTCCTCCAGCATCTGTAAAAACGGTGATATCGTTCTGACTGGCATGGAAATTACTCTATTTTACCCAGTTGTAAAGTGGTAAAGTATTTGTGGGGAGGCAGATGTACTTTTAACTGCCCTCCATAGTCTAACAGGGCTACTTGAAAGGGTACTGACTGCTGTAATGTCCACTGTAAATATTCAGCAACCAAAGGGATTACAATAAAGGCCGGCTCTGCACCAGCCATTTCCACAATTCTGTGTCTGCCTTTCATTGTCAATTGAGCTAACGCTTCTAGTCGTGTGGTTATCGTTTGTTTTGGCTGTATTGGCAAAAACACCCATTCTAGGATACATACAGGATCTTTCCCAGGTATCCATTGCATAATCAATGCAAACGGATGTTGTTCATGGCTAATAAGCAATCGTCCAACTTCATAATCAGGATCCCATCGATGTGTATACGCCGTCAGTACCTTAGTGCTTATGTGTTGCAAAGCTTGCTGTGCTTCTTTTGTTAATGTCCGGGGCACTTCAGCACCACCTCCTCCCATCAGTAATTTCATTAGGGGGGCTAAATCCGCAGTAGTAATTCCACACAATTTTCTAACCCAGTTCAAATCCCCTAAAAGCTTCTGAACATCATTGGGGGTGTTAACCTCCATTCTCATTTCCAATTCTTGGGGCCTAATGGTTGCTTTGGTAATTTCCCAGCCGAGGTATTTCCATACCCCTGTTCTCTGTACCTTTTCAGGAGCTATTTGCAATCCTGCCATTTTAGTGTCTGTTCAAGTTCTGTGATCAATTGATCCCCGTTTAGCTGTTCTGCTACCAAAATATCATCCATATAATGATACATAATTAATTCCGGGTGAGATCTGCATATAGGAGCAAGTGCCCAGGCCACATACAATTGACACATGGCAGGGGAGTTTTTCATTCCTTGTGGCAACACTACCCAATGGTATCATTTCATGGGTTCTCCTTTATTTACCATTGGTACCGAGAAAGCAAATTTCTGATCATCATCTGGGTGAAGTGGGATGTTAAAAAAGCAGTCTTTTAGATCAATAATTAAAATATCCCAATTTTCTTGAATCATGTCTGGGGAGGGCAATCCCGGCTGTAAGGCTCCCATGTCCTCCATAACTTCATTAATTTTTCTAAGATCATGTAATAATCACCACTTCCCACTCTTTTTTGGAATTGTAAATATCAGAGTGTTCCAAGGGCTTGTGGTTGGCTCAATGTGGCCCTTGTCCAATTGCTCCTGTACAAGAATCTCAAGGTGGGCATTCTTTTCAGCAGTTAGCGGCCATTGATCAACCCAAACGGGGTTATCTGTTTTCCAGGTCAGTTTTAGGATTGGTCGCCCTTCACCAATGGCCGCTGCTAAAAACCCACACTATTCGTTACCAATCAAGCTCCTAATTGGCTTAATGCGTCCCAACCCCCCAACCCAGCAAACATATGGGGGCATTCATGATATAAGGTTGTATGGTACATGTATTCCCATCTCTCATACTGCGCTGGATTAGACACGAGCTGACTTTTGTCGTCTGAATGCCTCCCATGCCCATAATGGGCAGTGGGGGGTTTTCCAGTGGCCGTGAACTAGGCCAGGTGGTCTGGCTAATAATAGTAACATCAGCCCCTGTATCAATCAGCATGTTAATCACACAAGTGTTCCCACCAGGTCCTTTTAGCATTACCTGTTCCTTTGGTTTTGTTTTACCAGTATCCATTGTCAGGTATATTTCTGCCTGACCCATGGAACCAAACCCTCCTGTTCCTCTTATGCGATTTTTGGTAGTGGGTACCATTGATTTAAACAGTACCAGTTGTCCAATTTTTGTCCCTTTTGGCACATGCACAGGGGGTGAAGGTGTCCATACCATTATACTGATAGTACCTGTAAAGTCAGCATCAATTACTCCGGGTAATACAAAACGACCCTTTTGGGTTGTGGAGGAGCGCCCCAAAAGCAAAGCGCTTAGCCCATGTCCCAGCAGACCCTTGATATCAGTGGGAATACATTGTACTTGTGAATTTGTTAAAGTTGTTTCTACTGCTGTTGCCACATCCACTCGTGCACTTCCTGTTGTGGCGGCGGCAACGCCGTCCAAGCAGCCTGAGAACTGACTTGTGTCATCGTGCTTGGCCTCTGCGTGCTCGTTTCCCCGTTTCCCAAAGGGGATCTGTCCTTTCTGAATTTTGAGCGACATTCAGTTGCTCGGTGTCCAAATTTTTTACAATGGTTACAAGTACCATTGAAACCACTCCCTTGATTGATTACAGGTGGAGGTTTCACGCCCTGACCCCCTTTTTGTTTTGAATTTTTGCACTGTGCTTTAATATGCCCAGGTTTTCCACATCTATAACACTTTGGACAATGATCACCTTTGCCTTGTTGTATTAACGATTTTACAGCGGCCACGAAGGCTGAGGCTAAATAGCCAGTGTGTTCCTCTGAGGACCCCACGCAGGCACATGCGTCCATCATTTCTGCAATAGTGGAATTTTTTGGCAGACCTTGTAAAATACGCTTACAAGGTGGGTTGGCATTCTCTATCGCCAGAGACATCAATAAAGCTTCCATGACCGTATCGGTTAAAGGAGCTCTTTCTAGAGCGCTACACAAGCGATCTAAAAACGTCATGTAAGATTCATTCGGGCCTTGTTTAACTGTAGTATACGGAGGTGTTATTTTTCTGTCTTCTGGAAGGGTCTTAAGAGTTTCTCTCGCTAATTCTGCTGATTGTTGTAATATGGCCAGATTCAACCGGGCTTGTCGTTGGGCATCAGCAAATTTGCCCTGACCCGCGAGCATGTCAAATGATGCTAACTGCAACGAGTCTCCCTCTGCACGATCTAAATTTGCCACAACAGCAGCCCCTATGGCATCTTGCCATCGCAATCACCATAAAATCTCCTGCATTGGTATTAAAATCATTGCCATCAACTTTCTGCTATCTGGTCATAAGGTGAGTCATAAAAAGGTTTTGAATAAATGATTGTGTATAAGGTGATTGCAACCCATTCTGTTGCACCCACTTGCGTGCCTCCTTTATCAACTCCCACTGAAACCCCTCCCAATGATTTGGTTGTTTTTTACCTCCCAAAGTTCCTCCTATAATTACGGGGTAAGCTTGTGGAAGGATTTCTCCTTCTACTAATGCATTTTGAATAACCCCCTTCCATTGTAGTCTTGGGTCCCCCCCCACACTTCCACCCAAACCCCCCTCTGCGCCCTTCTCTGTTTTAAGTTCCCTTTCATCCCTTCCATCCTCCCCTGATCCGTGCGTTACTTGCATTTGCACAATAGCATTTTCTTCTTCCCAAATCCTGTCCCATTCAATTTTGTCCCTTTCCATTTTTTCTAATTTTTCTAGCAACTCTTTTGCCCAGTCAGAGTTCTTATTGGAGTCAGGTGATCTTGTTGGTGATGCGGGTGATGAGGGCATAGATGGTGGTAAAGGGGGATAGGGAGACTGGCTACTTATCCGCAGTGGTTTGGGCAGTGGAGAGAGTGGAGCTGGTGGTTTAGGACCCCACGTTTCGGGTGGTGAGGGTAGTGACGGTGGCAGTGCAGGCCACGGTTCTGTAGTATCCATTGCTTCCTCTTTCTTCAACTCCCTCTCCTCCTCCATCAGGGGTGCTGATGGGGTGGGAGGGAGTGGAGCAGGCACCTGGTCAAACACCCTCATCTTGCTCGAAATGCCTCTGGGGGTGTTGAGGGTCCCAGGGCTGCAAACACTCCTGCTGCTGCTGAACATTCAGCTTTCAGGTCTTGTAAAGTTATTTGAAAATCAGTCTCCATGTGGTAGCTAACCCGTTAGTGTCCTTCTCTCCTCTGCTCACTGCTTCCCACAAACATTTTCCAATTAATTCCCAAGTGTCAACCTTAAAGGCAGTTAAGAGTCTCAGCAGGGAACCCATTTTCTTGACACCAAATTAACAGTCTACGGAGTGTAAGATCATCATGCTTAATTCCTCTCTTAGAGAGTATATGAAGGAGAAGTTTCACTATCGCCCCTTCTTTAGTTACGGTTTAGGTTTAATTATGGTTAAGGTTTTTATCTCCTTCCTTGGCTGCTCACCTCACAGGGTGTCCCGTCACGACGTATGTTTCTGTCTTTTTCTTCCCGGACCATCCTCCAGCCCATCCCGGTCTCAGTCCCACTGAGCCATCCTCCAGCTGGTGTTTCTCCTTCTGGGCTATTCCCCGGTGTCTTCTTTTCTTTTGCCACGCAGGTAGGTATCACATCGGGGTCACCATCTGAGGAGAGTAAACTGGACTCCACACAATTCAATATGAATCAAGCTGAAGCCACTTTATTGGTCTAAACCACAGTAATGAAGTTAGGGCAAAAAAAGGTGAATGCTCTGTGAAGACCTTCTACCTTCTTAAGTAATTAGATTTTCAACGTTGAGATGAAAAATTCTTAAGAAATACTGAGGCATCACAGCAGTCCTGTAAGAGTCTCTTTATTTGTGTCCATTTTTATTCAGCACATTACAACTTCAGCACAAACATGAGTAGATGTGTGTACCAACATTTGCACATAAATGTCATGAAGACACCAAGAAGAGCACTGATCTGTGGGGCCAGCCCAGTGGAGTTACCTGTGGGAAAGGATAACTTGCTGCAGAAATTCAGTCGTTTCTACCGGCACCAAGGCAAACAACAAGATCAAGTTCCGTTAACAACAGAGGGTAGTTCTACTTCAAGAAGAAATCGAACAAAGGAGCACTGAGTTTAGCTACTGGTCAAGAAATATCAAGTTGTAAAGACAAGTTGATAAAAGCCTGTGAAGTTCTAAAAGAGATGTAAGGAAATATTTTAACACATAAATGTTTTATCCCCATTAAGAACAGCAGAACTGTTGAGTAGTATGAGAAATTAAAACCAAGTTCTGTCTCTACTACAGACCTCATTAGGCTTGGACAGTCCAAGATTTATCAGCAGCTTCTAGAGAAGTTAGGTAGTAACTCTGTACCTCAATCAAATAAGGTGTCTTTATTTTTGTTTATTACTTTTTATCTCAAGAGGTGAAACTAAATTATGCTGGCCACATAACTGCTATATACACAGCTGACAGTGTTTAAAACAGCGCTAGGATTTAGTATGGCTTACAGAAAAGTTCACTGGGTTTAAGACAGAGATAAGAAATTAAACCACTTAAATGGCGAGTCATTTCAAAATTAACTCACTTGCATCTACAACTTTGCTGTAAATTTTATCCTCTTCAACACATCCACTCATAACAAAAAGTTGTCATGGAATGATTAGCTGTGATATTTTCCATTTTTCCCTTCAAATGACAAAATGTATGATATCCTACAGGAAACAGTGCACAGTGGGTCTCATACTGCCCTATCCAAGTTGACAGAATTTTCCAGCTTCAAATGCTTTCTCTTAAGATGCTTCTACATCTCTGCTTGTAATACATATCTCTCAAACTTAAAACTGACTGGCTGAGTTGCACTGTGTGCTTCATTCTTTTGCAGTTCTTGCATCGGAAAATTTACCGTGAATGTTTATATACCAACTTTTTGCAGAAACACAAAGGCCTTCGAAGTCTACTTTAAATCTTTTGAATTTAGAATTGTGGACCAGAAATCACTTTTTATCATATCAAAAGCTTAAGCTTACCTTCTGTGGGCTGTGTGAGTTAAGAACTGTCATAGTATTACTGTAGGCTTTAAAGAAACATGATCAGGGAGATTTCAGTAATTAATGCTGAATTTGTAGGAAATACTGCCATGTGGAAGAGCAAATACAGATTCAGACCTAAAAAAAAAAGTATTCTTTTCCACTGATTGCAAAAAAGCCTTTATTCTCTTAACTTTGTTTGCATTCTTACTGATTTGTCAGGAACGTATCAAGTAAGAACAACAGCATCTCTATTCAGGAAGTTTCAGCGCTTATGCAAAGTTGTTGTTAGTACAGTCAGAAGAGATTGCGTTTTTATGAGCAGAAAAAGCTCATGGAGGTTGTAGTCCATCCCATTAATGATGTAGTTCTGGGGACTGACGCCCAAGAGAGTTAATATTTCAACAGGACTTTAGGAAAAACTGTTTGCATTGTAATCACTCCCTAGCAAAAGGTGGCCTGTGTGCTTCTGAGTGTGATCATAAAGGCACTCTATTAACAATTTCAGGTGACAACTTTATTTAGAAAGAAGAGCCAAGGAGTTGTACTTTTGTCACCTTGTGCCAATCTTGTGCAATTTAATGCATCCATTTCTGGCAAATTACTTCATGCTAATAAAACCTTGATCACTTGAATGAAGTTACTCTTTTCTATATTTACTATCTACCCGTTTAAGAATATACACACTGTACCAAATACTGTGTTACAGCAAAACATGCAACAGTGAATAATCTCTACCATCAGGTGCCTAGAACATGTAATTTCATAGTTTACAGCTTTACTGGTGGAGAATACATCCATTACGCCATCCCTCAAAGTAATTCCCTGTATAATCAAGAAGATCCATTCAGATCCATTAGACAATAGCTTCATGTTACCAGATGCACCACAGTGAAAGCATTAAGAGTAATTACATACACAGAGACAACTAAAGTGCAGAGCCTGTGGGATATATACTATTTATTTTATTGCAGAAAGAAATTACTGAAAGATTTTTTTCTGCATGAAGATGAATAAAATATTTTCATTAAGCTTCAGATGCTGCCCACTGCATGGCTTTTAAATAAAAATGCTTACTTTCTATACACACGCAGCAAAGTAGTAAGCAAACTTAAAACACATTCCTTTAATATATCAAAATGTTTCCAAGGCAATATTATTAAAATTATACCACAGTTCCCAGTAACATCGAGCTTCATGAAGGAGGTGGTATGGAAACTTTATCCAGTTAATAATTTAAGTGCTCTTCTTTTCTTCACCCAGTAAGTTCACTGTTGCTTTCTTGGCTGCAGGAAAATAAAAGCAAATTTAATCTTAGAGGCCTACAGACTAAGTGGCTTATTTAGTGTTCTTGAGTGGCATAAAAAAATTATTTTCCTTTTAGGTCACCAAAAAACATCACAAAAGATAATCATAGTTTTTGTATACACATATAGAGAGACATAGTGATAAAACAGATCATACAAACATTTAAAAAAAAACCCCAAACGTAAGAACGGAGCAGCACAATAAACGGCACAGACTGACTTACAACTACTATATCAACAAAACAGAGTTGCTCACAGTGTTTAGGACATACAGGTTTACAGCAAGAAATACACTACCAAGCTGATGAAACAGGGCTGGAAAAATGCTAATGTGTGTGTGCCTGTCCACATGCATATGGGTGTGCATGACTTCTTAAAAAATAAATGTATGTGGAAGTCTGTATGTGTAAAAATAGGAAAAAGAGTAAGTGGAGTAAGAAGGAGGACAGAAAAATCCCATGTGCAACATGGGAGAACATTATTTAAGATACCTGTCTAACAATAATGATTCAGGAAGGGTCATGCAGCAAAATTTCCAGGCGTAGTTGAGAAAGGCAGAGCATTTAAATACTGACAGGAAAACTGCCTAATTTGGTAAGAGGAAATGAGACTGGATGCATTGTTTGGGAGAAAGGAGACGTAAGGTGCTTTGAAATATTTTAAAAATAAATGTCCTTTCAAATGAATTTTAAATAAACCTTTATTTTAGCTACTTAATATGTTTACTTCTCTTATTCATAAAACTATCATCAGACATTTTAGAGTATGAGGGTCCAGTAGAGAATGCAAGGAAATAAAAGCGAAAATTAAGCAGTCTACAGGCTGTGAAAACATTTATTTCAACCAAATAAAAACCTAAGTAATTATCTTTAGGAGTGGTCTCAGAATCCTTTGATCCTCAGTGGAAGGAAAATTACAAAAGCTTATAGACAGGAAAACTTTGTTTCACATGTTGGTCTTTACTGCAGACCAACATTCTACACTACCAGCTATTTAAGACAGTATTTTAGGTGACACAAGAATACATTGATGCCCTATGAAGAGCGGCTGA
>VZZY01020781.1:0-27407 GCA_013400335.1 Eurystomus gularis
AGTCCCTGCCAGGACCCAAACCATGTGACCGCTGCCGCTGCCCCTCCCACACCTCAGACGGAAAAACCGGCAAGAAGGGTTTAAAATGCCTTTTTAGGTTGAGATAAGGAGAATTTAATACAATAACACACAGGAAACAATCAGAACAACAACAGCAATAACAACAGTGAGAAAAACAAGGTACAAAACAAGCAATACCAAGCGCACAGACCAGACCTGAGCACACCCTCACCCAGCTTTGCACAGCGCAGAACCAGGGCTGGGGCATGACATCAGCATGGTATTGAATAGCCCAGCTGTGGCACCCTCCAGCTGTTGAAAATTAACCCTGTCCTGGCTGAACCAGGACAGTTATGGAAACAGCACATCAAACAGATCTGCTGTGCAAATGAAGTCACAGCAGACATCAAATACAGAGAAAAATAAATGTACCTTGGCTTTCTTTTTTATGTGCTTCAGCAGAGGTTGCACAGCATGGGGCCCTGGTTGGGACAAGGCACCAAAAGAGTATTTCTTCAGGGGAGGCCGGTGAAATTGTCTGAGCTTCATAGGACCCATATGGGTAGGAAAGAATGGCTGGCGAAGTTCCACTGCTGGGATAGAGTGCTAACACAGAAACACAACGTGTGTTAAGAATGACACGTCATCTCAAAACCAAGATCATCCTCCTATCCTGCTAACTTTTATATAGCAGAACCTAGTAATATTTTTAGGTCTGCTTGCAGTAATACTAGCACATTGAAATTCACATTATCATACGTGTTGCCTTTTGACAGAAAGTTTATAAGTCCATATATTGATCTTTCCTTTCTGTATAGAGATTACTTTAATCTTACTATTTCAAATAGTACTTAATGAGAGGATTTTTTTACTAACTAGAAGCATGAAAAGCCATCATCTCTATCAGTGGGACAGAAGCACACATACAGAAGACAATTACAAACATTTTCCCATTACAGAAGAGGCTGGAATCAGATGAAGTTTTAGAAGAGATCACTGAATGAAGGAGGAAAAACAATAACGAACAATGAAGGAGGAAAAAAATAATCACCTCTTCACATAGGGCTAGTACCAGTAGTTCAAATTCATCATCTAAATTATTTTTATAACATCCAGACTAAAACACACACTAGTAGCAGAAGTACAGCCTAACCTCTTGACTATCTGCAGCGCTTTCCCGCCCTCCCACTACTGCTTCAGAAAGAGACGCCAAACAAAAGCATGGCAAGTATGATACAGCAAGATCTAGCACCTAAATCTTAGTTCGATGGGGAAATCAAGAAAAGTGAGTTCAGACTCCTGAACCTGCTGCAATCTAAAATCTGCTTTTTACATATCCTAAATCATACTCTCAGCTAGAAACCTCCTACCAAGACACTCTATCCCTCACTCTATAGCCAACACTACTGTGACTACCTGAATTATGTTGCCTCCAAAGGTTCCTCGAAGTCCCTGCTGTTTGGGGTAGTAAAACTCGTCATTGGAGAGGTTCCAGGGATCCTTCACCTCTGGCTGAGACATGTTCTAATTTAGTTTTAAACACAAGAGAGAAAAGAGGTGTAAAACAAAATAAACTTTAAGAAATCACTCTTTCCACATCATTGCCAATCTGCAAGGTGCTAAAGCTTATGCTAACCTGCTGTGGTTCTTCCTTGATGACACCTGTTTTTCCCAATAGGATTCTACTCTTCTTTAGAGAAGATTCTTTCTTGTTCTCCTTAGATGGAGAGTTCAAAGTCATTTCTTCCTTTTCATCAGGAATTTCTAAAACAAAAGCAATCACACTGTAAGGCACTTGTCCTAGGGTTCCCTTTTCAGCACCAAAACCTCCTACTGAACTGTGGCTTGGTCCAGACATTTTAGCATTTTTGTTCAGTTTCTGGGGTGACTGTCCTCCTCCTACACTCCTTCCCCTTTTCCTCCTTACAGATTGATATTAAATAAGATCAAACACAGAAAACCTCCATGCTTAAATCCTTCAGCAGTGAGTAGGTATGAGTGGGATAAGGGTGACTGTGGGGATTGTTTGGGGTATCCACTGCTTAACACAAAATTTGTTAATAATCTAATAAATGAAGTACCAAAAATAGCACCTGTTCTGCCAAAGCTATTCTAAAGAGTTGAGAGTCAAGGCAACAGGAATGCCAATACCAAAATACATATACTAATAATCCTTTCCTTCCCACAATGCATCCCAAAAAAGAGGAAGGCATGCAAGAATGCCAGGTGGCTTGCATGGATGATCAAGCCCACGGACATGCTTAGATGCAAAAAGACAGTCTACAGAGAATGGAAGCAAGGACAGGTAGCCGGGAAGGTTTACAAAGAAGTTGTCTGAATAGCCAGGGATCAGGTTAGAAAAGCTAAAGCCCAGATAGAATGAAATCTGGCCAGGGACATCAAGGGTTGACAATAAAACCTTCTACAGGTATGTCAGTGATAAAAAGAAGGCTAGGGAAGATGTGGGCCCTCTCCAGAAGGAAACAAGTGACCTGACCATGAGGGCTATGGAGAAGAGTGAGGTACTCAATGACGACTTTGCCTTAATCTAGCAAGGGCTCCAGCCACACCACCCAAGTTGCAGAAGGCAGGGGCTGGGAGAAGGAAGATCTGCCTGCTGTAAGTGAAGACCAGGTTTGAGACCATTTAAAGAACCTGAAGGTGTACAAGTCCATGGGAACCAACAAGATACATCCGAGGGTCCTGAGGAAACTGATGATGAAGTTACTAAGATGCTTTCCATCCTTCTTGAAAAGTCATGGCAGTCTGGTGAAGCTCCCACTGACTGGAAATGGGGAAACCACCCCCATTTTCAAAAAGAGAAAAAAGGAAGATCTGGGAATCACAGAGTCACAGAATGGTAGGGGTTGGAAGGGACCTCTGAAGATCATCTAGTCCAACTCCCCTGCCAGAGCAGGTTCAAAACTACATGCCAGTCAGCATCACCTCTGTGCCTGGCAAGATCATGGAGCAGATCCTCCTGAAGGCTCTGCTAAGGTGCACGGAAAATGAGGAGGTGATTGGTGGCACCTAACATGGCTTCACCAAGGGCAAATTGTGCCTGACAAATTTGGTGGCCTTCTACAATGGAGTTATAGCATTGGTAGATAATGGTAGAGCAACCAGCATCCTCTACCTGGACTTATGCAAAGCATTCAACACTGTCAGGCATGATATCCTGGTCTCTAAATTGGAGAGACCAGAATTTGATGGATGGACCTCTTAATGGGTAAGGAAGAGTTGCAGACAATAGTTCAATGTCCAAGTGGCGACCAGCGATGAGTTGTGTTCTACAGGGATCAGTACTGGGACCCATGCTGTTTAACATCTTTGTCAGTGACATGAACAGTGTAATTGATTGCACCCTCAGCCAGTCTGCAGATAACACCAAGCTGAGTGGTGCAGTTGACATACTGAAGGAATGGGATGCCATCCAGACGGACCTTAACAGGCTTGAGAGGTAGGCCCATGCCAACCTCATGAAGTTCAACAAGGCCAAGTGCAAGGTCCTGCACCTGGGTCAGGGCAATCCCAAGCACAAATACAGGCTAGGCAATGAGTGGATTGAGAGCAGCCCTGAGGGGAAAGACTTGGGGGTGCTGGTTGAGGAAAATATGAACATTTGCCAACTATGTGTGAGTGCAACCCAGAAGTATGGCCAGCAGGTTGAGGGAGGTGATTCTCCCCTCTACTGTGCTCTCCTTGAGTACAATACTCCTCCTGTTAGAGGGCTCTGGAGCCCCCAACACAAGAAGGACATGGGCCTGTTGGAGCAGGTCCAGAGGAGGGCCACAAAGATGATCAGAGGGCTGGTACATCTCTCCTATGAGGACAGGCTGAGAGTTAAGGTTGTTCAGCCTGGAGAAGAGAAGGGTCCAGGGAGAACTTATAGCTGGCGTCCAGTATCTGAAGGGAGCCTACAAGAAAGCTGGGGAGGGACTTTTTACAAGGGCTTGTAGACCAGGGATAATGGCTTTAAACTGGAGGAGGGGAGATTTAGATTAGATGCAAGGAAGAAGTTCTTCTCTTTGAGGCTGGTGAGAAACTGGAACAGGTCACCCAGGAAAGTTGTGGATGCTCCATCACTGGATATGTTCAAGACCAGGTTGGATGGGGCCTTGCGCAACCTCATCTAGTGGGAGATGTCCCTGTCCATGGCAGAGGGGTTGAAATTGGATTATCTTTAAGGTCACTTCCAACCCAAACCATTCTATGATTCTACGATATATGCACAACATGAAAGTATGTCTGAATCCAAAGATAATATGGATGTGAATCCAAAAGGGACTCCTGAAAAATTCCAGGAAAGTAATACGAATTTTAAAAGTTAGCAACTTGTGAAGCATGGATTGTCCAAATAAGATTTTCATATGAGAAGCAGGGACTAGTGACATGGTCTTGGTAAACATTCTATCAGTTTCACGCACAGATCCCATGTCCCTGTCTGTAAAATAAGAATGGGTTCACCTTTGACACTATTTATACAAACATCTGCAATTTTGTGGTGTAGTTCAGATTTGGAAACACTGTGAGTCCATTTCTTTAACTAAATTCAAATTAAGAGTGATTTTCAAAGTTGCTGGCTAATAGAAAAACATTCCAATCCATACATGTAGAAATTCTTAGAACTGATCCACTTTCCTGAGGAAGGAAATGCAGTCCAGGCCATACAAAAATGTAGCAAGATATGCCTATCCTTAAACTACATAAGGCTGCTTGAAGATTACCAACACACAGATCCAGGAGAAAGTGGTGATTTTTGTGGTCCAAGTAAGGTAAAACTCTCCAGCTTTTAGCAATCTAAGCAGAAAGTACATTCAAATCAAACTCCAGGCATAGTAAGTTTACAGCTGCCACAAAATTGCTGACAGGTATTACAAAGTCATCACTCCCATGTGCCATTACGATAGCCTGAAAGACACTTCTTTAGGCTATGAATAAAAGCTATGCTGAGAATGGCATGGGCTAGTTTGTGATTTACTTCTCTACCTTCCCTCTTCAAACCAACATGCATGCAAGTAAAATTAAGACAGTCACTTCTAAAACACAACAAGACTGAGATTAATTATGTTAAAATTTAAGTTTCAGGACATTAATTTTTAGTCTCCTGTTACTGCTTTTAACTTGGGAGCTGAAATTATATACCACAGCACTAGAGGTATTAGCATTGCTGCCTTCTACTGAGGCCTTTGATTACTTACAAATTACCAAAAGCCAAATAAAGAAAGGCTGTAATTATTGCCACAGTCCATTTATTTCCATTACATTGTGACTACAAATCCTTGCTTCCATTTCCACTTGCCTTTTCCCATTTAAGTCAAATTTATGGAAGCCATAAACATACCTAGAATTATGTTTTCATCATTTGGATCAAGTGTTAAGACAGGTGGATCCAAGTAAGTTTCCATTGCCTGATCATCCCAGATGATATTGTCTTCCCAACGGCCATATACTAATTCTTCATTATCAATTGGAAAGATAGAGTACCAGGGCTTGTCTTCGTCCAGGGAAACTGCAACAATGGTAAGGTAGAATTAAAGAGTTTTATATACTGCCTCAGCAGAAAACCATTTCAGAGCTCACCCCCATATCTTATTCCCTCAACCTTCCCCATCTTTCAGGGCTTTGAGGCAGCACATCTAAAAGGCAAAAGAAAACTCATCTTGGAAGCAAAAGAAGCAGAGCCCCAAGTCTCAGCTTTACCAACACTTGGAGATTTTGCTCCATTGAAACACAGAGAACCTTCAAGAATGAAATAGGATCTCCAACAGGTATTACAGCAAACAAGTATCCCTTTTACCTAAACCATGTTACCAAAAGAAAAATCCTGCTATTACACAGAACACAAGTCTATAAAGAAACGTGTCACATGCACCTATTCGTTACCTTGCTGTTCAGGGCCCTGCTTTTCTTTGCCCTTTGCTATACCTAGGACTCCTGCTACATTTGGTTTCTGTGCTAGTGGAATTGGTGGATTGAGCAAAGAGCCACTGCGGTTCAAACCTAGAGAAAAGGAAAACAGAAATAAGGTTAGCTACAGTGGAAGGATTTGGAGGCATTGCATTGCCTTCAATCAGGATTTAAGGGTTTCATGGAGAGTGGTTTCCAGGCTGAACCAGGATGGGCCTACAGTTCACATCACAAAGAGTGTCATGTGTCATTAGTACAGGTAAGACTTACAAAGACATATTCACCCACAGCTTACTGTTGGAATCTGCAGTCTCTTCAAAGTGACGGTTTGCTTGCTTTGCATATGCTGCACGATAATGCATAAGGTACGTTTCTATATGGTCCCTATTAAAGTGAAAGGCCTTGAGCAGACAGTTGCCATTGACAGAACAGTTGGTCTGGCCTCCAGCAGCTTCCTGTCTTATGTCAAACTGTCATAGAAAAAAAAGGATAGCCAAACAGACCTCAAGGAATTGATCTGTGAAGGCAACTTCTCCCAGGGCAGACCAACTCATCTAAGCTCACAGGTCACTTACGCCACTTAAGTTAATGCTTCTGGAAGGCATAAGACCTACTGCATGTGAACAGACCAATAGTGTTTAACATGTTACTGTAACTTCTGATGAGACTCAAACACAGCATGATACCTCAGGCACAACTGTGCTGAAATGAAAAGTGTTATAAAAAACTATCTCCAATTCATCTAAACAGCTCCTCACAGTGTTTTGCACTCCTAGCTGCCACAGTAAACGACTGACAGTAGCACCCAGTAAAGATCTGACATTCCCATTAGTCTTTCCTTATAGAAGCAGGATAAGCTATAACAGATTATAAAAATTAATTCTAAACAAGCAATTTAAATTTAAAATGCATCTGTGTCTAAGAACAGTCTGATGCTTGTAAAAATTGTTACTTCCTATCTAGGAAAAAGAGAATACCATTATCAGTTAAGAAGAAACTTTGGAAGACTTCTACACAACTCTTCAATTAAAAAACAAAAAAAAAAAAGGAAAATTCCATTGGCCTATAAACAGCAGACATCCTAAGTGTAGCACTGCTTGATACTAATGTAGATGGACCTAGCATGTGGAATACCACAGGAGAGAAAAAAAGTCAGAATTTATATTTTCTTTGACAGAAGAGACCTACTCTGGTTTTGGAAAGTAAGAGTCTTGGAATTCTGAGGAGAGCTGTAATTTTGCCGAAAACCACTCCCTGACAGGAAGAATTACGTTCTGTATTTAAGAAAGCAGCATGTAATGAGTCAGCTCAACTACAGTAAGTATAATTCGTATCAGACCATCAATTACCTTGCTGGGCATTGTATGCAGTGGCATTTCTAGTCATGCTGGATGGAAGCCAGCCTGCCAAACTTGCCCGCTGTGTCTTAGTCCCTTTGTGCTTGACATCATCTCCATTCCAGATAACATCATCTTCCCACTGGAGCTGTGTCACCATAAGGAAGTGCTCATCAGCTAACAGATCATCCTTCTCATCCATCAACCCTGCATCCTGGAAGGAAAGAATAGTAGCTTGAAGACCTGCCTTGTCTTTATACTTTCAAAATAAAAGAGGAAAATTAAAAGTCTCATTTTGCACAATGCACAACCATCCACTGGCCCCATCTCCAAGCTCTCATTGTGCAGCAATCCCTAGTGCCACATACATCTCCACATCTCCAACAGCTCTCCTCTCACCTGCTCATCTGTGTGTCCTTTAACCTCTTGCTCCTTCTTCTTCTCTTTCAGCTTGAAACCATAATCAAATCCACTGCCATCTTCAGGGATCCCCAGCATATCATACCAGAGCTGTGCTGGGCCATAGCGCCATTCTGCCACTTTAGGCTTTGTATCTGTCACTTTGTCTGTATCACCAGCTGACTGGGAAAATTTCGATTCCACTGGTGCCATCATGGTAATCTGAAGCACAGCAAAGGAGGGAATGGTTACACTAATGGTCTATTTAAATGTCTGTAAGAGTTTTCTTCCTTCCAAGTTTGCCAGCTTACTCTCAGAGGAGAATAAAGTATTTCTGAGAAGTGCTTTTCCATACTTACTAGCTGCCTTAAGAATGTTCTGCAATTAGACTTCCAAGAACACAGAGATTTCTTCTTCATACAAAGAGGACAAGCTCTCCTATTGATCCTGTACCATGGATGCAGCCTTCTCAGTAAGAATCAATCACCTGAAGTCACTGACTAGTATCTGGAGAACAGGTTCTGCACAACTGGAATCCAAGTCAACCCTGTCCTCCAGTTTTACTTTGGAAGAAAAGCTCTTTACTCTAAAAGTCGCTGTCCAATCCACTACTACCCCCAGTGCTAGCTGGCGACCCTATCCAAGTCTCAGATATCCCACCTCATCATCTGAAAGGCACTGCTCAGGAGGGGGAGGAGCAGCAAACTCATATTCCCAAGGAGATTTTCCTTCCATTCCACTCTCAACTACAACTTCACCCTCCTGTATCTGCACTTCTTGTGCCAACTCCCGATGTTTCTTCTTGCGTTTCCTTCGGGCACTACGCCAAACCGATGGAACATTCTTTCCAGGGCCAAAGAGACGCAGGAAACGCAGCACCTAGAATAGGAAAAAGCAAGAGGGTCAGAGAAAAAAGAAAAACAAACTGTGGAATGCTCGTCTGTCTTTCCCTCACCTGAAAAGCAGTAATGGAAGAGAGCACTCTGAAATTCAGAAGCTTGGTTTGTACTACAACCTCAACTCTTGACGCAATCAACAATCTCTTGGTTATACCTGAAAAAATAGTTTCTGATCCATCTGTCTGATGGATCCTTTCTTTTCAAGAGGATTCGTTCTTAATTTCAGACATAAAGAAACTCAGAGAGAAGAAAGATTGCTTTTATATATAGGGCATGTGGTAAAGCACCACCTGAAAATAATTATTTTATCTGGAACAACCCACAACCTTTAAGGAGATTGAAGAAGCGTTGATAAAATTATTCGCAAAAGAGACGAAGCTAGAGACAAAGCTAGAAAACAGTTATATAAAGCAGAGATTTCTTAAGCAACCAGATAAAAACAAATACCATAGTCCAGAAATAATACAGTCACTTTTATTTCCATCATAATGCAGTTCCCCTATATGCATACTGCATACCTCCAAAACCTGCGCTAATGACAAACTTTCTCTTCTGTTTCTTCTACAATTATGACTGCTGTTTTTTAAGCACTCTGGTAAAGTGGGAAAGCATTATTCCCAAATGCACTGACAGATTTAGGAAACAGGAATTAGAACCAAAAATCTGTGAAGAGACATCCTATCAATGTTCCCTGTTAATCTGTTATGCTGATCCACAAAAGAAGTAATTTTTATATGACCACTCTGTCCATTTCTGCTCACATCCACATTATCCTTCCCAAAACTCCCTCAGATTACTCCGGAACCCTTTGGCCAGTTTCAGTGACCTTTCACCAAGAGTAAAGGTCTCAGACATAGTTAAGCTGCTAACAGTTTAATGAAATACAAAGTCTGACATCAACCAATCTTTATAGCTAAATCTACAGGATTTCAGGCTTTACCACTTCTAGTGCTCATGAATTACAAAAAGTGTTCATCATTAACAACTTGCACTGATTTCTGCACTCACTGAACACATTCAACATTGAACCAGTCCCTGATATTACATGTTGACCACCAAAGAAATGAACACAAAAACTGATGCAAAAATACAGTAACACAGGAAACACCAAATTTGTAAAAGCTACAAGGGTATCCAGAAGGCTAACTTCTGTGCTCAGCCTTACCTAGATTTGTGCTCTGCCTTACCTAGATTTCTAACAGACACACATTAGCTAAATCATTAAACCATGGCAGTTAATTATGCAAATTGCTCAGCTCTTTACTGCTTATAAAGCCTGCATTGGAGGCACACGTGAAAGTGTTATAACGCAAGTTATCCTGACTCACAACCATCTGTTTTGTAACTATAAGATCATCTTTATTCTCCTTCCCCTCCCACATTTCCTTTCTTCTTGACAGCTTTAAAACTTTCAAAATAATTACTGAAACACATTGACTACATTTGCTATTTCAGAAAGTATTGTAATGAATTCACTTTGTGCGAAAAATGATCATTCTTTCAACCAATCCGTTACTGAGCTAATTTCTGATCCATCCTCAGAGCACTGCTGAGGTAGGATTAAGTAGAGAGTACAGATCACATTGCTTCAGGAAGAGCACATCAAATTCAGGACAGCATGAAAGCAGGAGCAAGTATTTGCTAGAAAAGCAGACAGATTAGTGTTATGTTTTTTAATCACCTGGCAAAAGTATTCTCTACTACCTCAGTGTCCTGTTTTGGCTAGGATAGGGTTAATTTTAACCACAAGTTGGAAGGGAGCTATAGCCAGGATAGAAACCCAAGCCAGCCAATAGGCTACTTGATACCGCTGATGTCACGCCCAAAACACAAAACAACAGGAGCAAGGTCCAAGCACCTAGCTGTCCAAGCCCAGAGTGGTCTAGGTTCACTGTCTGTGCAGTTTATATCATTTGTTTTGTGTATTGTCTCCTCACTGTTACTGTTACTATTTTTCTTCTTACTGTTCCTTTTGCATTGCTGTATTAAATTCTCCTTATCTCAAGGCACAGGAGTTTGTATTTTCCTCCCTCTCCCCTTCCAGTCTGGGGGCGAGAGGCTGCGGGAGCGGCCACATGGTGTTTGGGTCCAGCAGGGTCTAAACCACCACACTCAGAAAAAAAAAACCAACTCTCACATATCATCAGGCCTGTGCTACGGTCTCACAGAACAGCAAAACATTATTTCACATCCTGATTTGTATGATTTTTTTAAGAAGCTCCTGCAAATAGCAGGAAAAGCATTACATGTTAAGCAGTCTGGAAACAGCAGCACACAGAAACTAAGTAAAGTGTTGAGCTTAGCAAGAAGATCTATGCTATTATTTATTACATACCATCAATACTACACAATTCATATTTCAAGGGCTTTCATTATAAAGTTTCTGTCATTTCTATTCCATACAATACCTTGCCTGGTCGAAATTCTGGGAAGAGTTCTGTAACACTTGGCAACCGTTTGGTAGCATCTCGTTGCATGATTCCTGCAAGAGGAAGTGTGAGTTTGCTTTCCTTGGATTCTGCCTGCCTGGCTTCTTGAGGTCCCATCTCTGACTCAGAATCAGAGCTGCTGCTGAAATCCACCTTGTCGGAGGCAGCAGAGGAAGGAGCAATGATGGAGGGCAAAATGATACCGTCTCCATCTTCAGATACTACAATAGAACAAGCACCTTATAAACAAACAAGTTTCCTCCCTGCCCCCTAGAACAACCCTATAATGCCACATCTACTGTTTATACCAAGTTATGCAAAAATTAAGCCTCTGCAGGTGTTAATGAGTACCATTCTGGCTTAACCGTTCATTTTATCCTAAGCGTTCCAGGTGAATTTCCCAGCCACAACTGAGAGGATGAAATAAAAAAACGCAGTTTCATTGTCAGTATCAGTATTTCAGCAATCACTGTGAACATAGTATTTCGCCTTACATTTCAGACAATCTTATAACATCACATATCAGGACAAAGACCCACCTTTAAGAAGCAATCCGCAGACTGAATTTTGACGATGCGTGGTGCTACCCGCAGAAGGAACTGCTACACAGTAGTGTTTGCTTCCTTCAGACATTCATACTGCCAAAGAGAAGAAGAAAGTCCTCACTCACCAGTGGCAGCTACATCTTTTTCATCTTCTTTCTTTCCAGGTACTGGAGGTGGTGGTGGTGGTGGCATCAACTTGGAATCGATATCTTCACAGTCAGCATCGTAATCATCCTCATCTTCATCTAACCAGTCAGGAGACAAGACTCCATATTAGGAAGGGAACCAGGCACCCTTCCCATTTATACTATCTCATACCTGTCCCAACTTGATAAGAAGACCATGCCTTCTCATTAGTTAGGAGACCACCGTCATTTTGTAACTAGACACAAAACTCTTACAAGTTCGACTTCCTGAACAAACTCATTTGCAAGACTGAGATTTAGGAAAGATGGAAAAAGGCAGCCTAACAGAAAAAAGACTGAAGTGCTTAGAATATATGTATAATCTGCTATCAACTCCCCTTATTCACTCTTTGCAGAGCAAATAAAGCTGCTAAAGAAGTAAGAAAAAATGTGGTTGAAAAGTCAAAATCACCTTTACGTCCCTCTAGTCACAATATGTCAACAGACAGGTTAAGTGTAAGGCAGCTTTAAGGAATGTGCAAAGATTTGGCATTTACACTAGCTGCTACTGAAAAGGAAAAGCTGCATATGTTTGAAAATCTGTTCTAGGCCAGAGATCCCTGGGACCAACAAAAGAACCAAAGTGCCTTCTGCAGAAAGTTATTTCAGAAAAAGAATTCAAGAGTAAAACAGGAGAGAGATATTAAGACTGAAGTGACTCTAAGGAATCAGGACCTTATCTCTACCTTATCTTGGAGTATCTCCAAGAAGCACCTGCCATTCTGCATAACCCTCTGCCTAAGAATACAGGTTAAAGAAATATGAGCAGGTGTACTGGGTGTTCTTTGCAGGGCATAACAGAGCAAAAGGAAGATCCTGGTTTCTCTTGTGAGTATAGTTTATTTTAGAGTTCCTTACAAAAGGAAGACAAAGCAGTAGCACAGTTTCACAAAAGCTTAAATTGGGTTTTTGAATCAAGGAGTGAAAAGGTACAATATCACTCATGTAAGAGACTGTTAAGGCCCATTGCCCCAAAATACCTTCTACGGCTAGAGCTGTAACACTACCTGGTCTTCGAACTGGCTGCAGGTTGCCCATTGCCTGCTTATACCTACGGCTCTCATCTTCAGCCACTTCATTAATATCTGAATAATCAACAGCATCTTCCGTACTCTTAACCCAGCCTAGAAAGAAAAGAAATCTAGTCACACAAAACTTTATCCTAATCTATATTACTAACTTCAGACTTCACTATGTATATATGAACCCTCTCTTATGCTTTCTTTTCTTAGAGGAACAAAACCACCTGATTAACATCTCCCATCAGAGTATCCTTCCCCTCATTCCAACCAAAAAGCTCCAAGAGCACTGAACTTCCCCTAAAAAGTGGTAAGTAACCAACTTTAGCACAAGAAACACCTTTCACTTACTCAGTGAAACTGTTAAGCTCAGAAATAAAGAGAGACATAATACTGTGCACTAAATAGACTTGTTTAACACAGGTGAAGACACAAAAAATTACAAGTGAGAAGTAAAAAAAAAAAAACCAAACCCACAAATCAACACAAAAAATGTAAGAGAACAAGTACAAAAGTGAGCAGGAGATCATGTGTGATTCACTTTGGCAAGAAGGCAGCAAGCCTTTGCCAGAGGACCTCTAACCAGAAAACATCACAATATTCCTTGACCTGAGTTTCTTCCTCTTCAACAAGAGCTCTGTTCCTGCAGCCCCCTCTGTCATTTAACTGCAAGTACTCCAGTGCCTAACCTTCCTCGTCCAGGTGGGCTCCATCAGCCTCTGGGCTGTCCTCCTCGCTGGCTGTGATCTCAGTGATCAGGTTGCCCAGACCGAGCACACCCAACCCGGCCAGGTGTTTCTTGCATTCCTGGAAAGACGAGAGCCACGTACCAGCTAAGAAGCTCCGTTGGCTACAGCAGTCAGGCCAGGCCAAGCCCCCTAACCGCCCCACCGAGACTTCTCCGGACCTGCCCCGCTAACATCTCCTCCCTGATCCTACCCGGAGCAGCGCCGCCGGGACCCTGGCTCCTCGCCCGTCCTCAGCACGCGCCACCGGCCAGGCCGGGCCGGGCCGGGCCGAGCGGCTTTCCCAGGAGCAATACAGCCCTACCTTGTCGAGGACGCTGTCCCCCTCCAGCTGCCCCGCCTCATTGATGTTGCCGAAGAGGAACCCGGCCAGTGAAAACGGCTCGGCTCGGCTGCCATCGCCCTCCTCCTCACTCTCCGAGTCTGACATCGCGGCAGCGCTAGCCCGGAACCGGAAACAAGGCCCGGACACGACGTGACGAAGCTTCCGCCACCGCGCCGGGTCGGCAAACAGCGCACCCGCACCCCGCAACGTCCCAAGGAAGCGCAGGCTCCGGTCTCCAGCGAAAAATCGTTTATTGCATTTAAGAAACGGGGTCTGGCTTTCCACAGGAAAGAACTACGTTTAGAACAGGTGCGTTACAGGTGCGTTACAAATAGCAGGGTGAGTTAATACAAGAGCTAGAGAGATGAGGAAAGGTTTATTACAACTTAATCCTGCATAATTAAAAAAAAAAATCCTTTAAAACGGTTAGCTGTAATACAAATTATTTTATAGTAAAAAAATCAAGTTGCCAGTGTATGTATCAGTACCACATTTAAGAGTCTTGGGCTCCCACTGCTGACAGGTGCTCTTCACAGCCCTTCCGGGCATTCTGACCCCAAGAGATCCATCCACTTCTAAGGGTCAGCCCAAGCAGCACCAAGGTTTCTACAGAGCAAAAGTTTAGCACTCAGACACAAGGCACAGTGAGGCTTTTCTAGTTCACTTACACATCTAAGCACACCTCATGATATCCTTTGGACACAGAGTTCCCAAACTGCTCAACTCCCTGTGAATGGCTTCGGCTATATTTAAAGAAACACTTAAGTACATCAGAAATCATTCAGAAACTGAAAGATAAAAATTGGTGTCTTCATAGATAATCTCTTCTGTGAATTAAAACACAGACACTGCATTTCTATTCAGTAACAAACTGAGGAATTTTGAACAATTCACAAACCCACTGAATAGAAAAACTTGTTGGATCTGTGCACTCCTGAAGCTCATTCTCATGAAAAGCAAAGGCTGGAGGAAACCAGGTGGCAGGACTTATGCTCCTGGCAGAAAACAGAAATACAAAGCATCTAAATGACTACTAATGAGGTACTCCAAAGTCAATAAAAAGTTTTCGATGGTGTTCAAAGTTCACTTTCTGCTCAATTTTCATCACTATCATGTTATTCTCCTCAGTACTGTTGTGCAATCCATTTATTAAGTAATCTAGATGAGGATAAAGTGTTATAGCATAATGTAATCAATTTAGCTAAATTAAGTAGTTGAATTTTATCTCACCATACTCTCTTCCAGTTAACACCAGGATGGCTCACAGAGCATTGAGCCTACGGAAACAGGAGGGGTGTGCAATAATACTTGCTCACAGGATTTCTTCTCCACAAAATTATTGTAATCCAGTTAGGAATAACCACAAAAGATGCACAACTGAAAGATTTCAATATGTAAAAAAAGTAAAAACTTTTTAAAACAGTATTAGCTTCAGTACAAAATTGCATATATATGTAGCAAAAACAAACAAACAAACAAAAAGATGTGTCTGTTGTTGAAAAAATGTATCATTCACTTTTTGAATACATCTTTGAATGAAGCAAAGGTTATCAGCTTGCACGAGGTTAACTAGACAGTTGATTTAGGCCTGACCAGCTTTAAAAATATCCCATGTGCACTGGCTTAAATAAATATGTTTTAAACATGATAAATTCTATTTACTCATTTACTGAAATTTATCTACAGAAAATAATCTTGAATTACAAGGCACAGAATTAATTGCTGCCTGCAAATCAAGCTCGCTAAAGGCCTAGTCCTAAAGTAAAAGCAGAACATGGTGAGTAAAGGTTATCTCACCGAAATACTCCCACACCCTCACAGCCTGCAGAGCGCTGTGATAGAAGCCACATCTGAAACAGCACTTCTGCGAGTGCAAAAGATGCAAAGACACTTCAGGCAATGGCACTTGGTAAAGAAAATTATGCAGAGTCTCTAGGCTTTTGCAAACATCATGCATAACAGTTGTTTTGGTGTGGGCTGCAATCAGGCAATATGTGGAACTTGGTGATGGTTCACTAGCCACATACACTAGTATTTGGATTAACTGCAGTTCATAATCTATGGGTTGCAGTTTGCTAAAGCAGTACCAGTACAAGCATACCTCAGATATACAAAAGTTGCAATTAGCGTCAGCATCAGTTACATCAGTTGAAGAAAGGCACATTCTCTTCAAAGAGGGAAATTAGGGCAAAAATGTCAATGTTTCTATCCACCTGGTTATTTTTGCCCATATCAGATAAATCAAGGTCAAATTAACACAAGATCCCTAAAAACCTTGTCGATGTATTTTCTGTTATCTTGCTAAAATGAGGCTTTTTTTCTGCCCAGGGTATGCACCAGTGCAGTTTTGCATGTGTGGGAATCACAAGAAAGCAAGTTCTGAATTACCAATTGAGGCTGCATCTGGACAAAGACAGCACTGTCAGCTTCAGACAACAAAGCCCAGTCCAGCACCACTGGTTTCAAACAAATTATCTTTAAAGCATGCTCCTTTCATACCACCAAGCTGTAATGTTAAGTAAGGTTTCATGCGCTCACTCCTCAGCTGGTCCCAGAATCGCACATAACAAAAACAGTGCACATCCTGAAAATAAAAGCCAGCTGCCACACACTGAAGCTGCTAAAGTATGTAAATAGAACTCCAGTTTAAAAAGTTTATAATAGCTGATCACCTAGTAGAGAGGAAAAAACTGCCCAGGTAAACCTATCCAGTGACCAGCTAACCATTACAAGTTTAACTGAAACCATCAGTGAGTAGTCAGGAAGAAACAAGGGTTCCTGTAAATAGAACCTCCAAATTTTCTGTCAGTGTTCTCCCACAAAAAAACCAAAGGAATTTGTCATAAAAATCTCAGGTGGGAGCCCCAAGAGCATTAAGTGAAGCAATTAATTCTTCAAGAGCAAATGGGCTGATGTCAAGTCTCTGGGATTCATCAAAGGGATCCCACTGAAAAATCTTGTTTTGTGACGTGTCATCCCAACTACATCTGTCAGTCCGAGAAGGTAACTGTTAACTTTATTCTAAGGGTGCAGTCTCTTTGGAGAGTGAAATATAAGTTCAGTTCAGAAGATTATAGATGACTTGCATCTAAACTACTGTTCCACCTCTCCAATTCAAAAGTATGAAAATCACTTGAGTGATTCATCGTTATTTTAAGTTCTTTACATTTGGAGAAATCAGCTCCTGCTTCTACTAAAATAATTGCAGGTGTTCCCTGGGTCTTGCTCATTGCACTGAACATGCCTTGTGCTAACTCTTCCTATAAATGATCGCAGTTCACCGTAAGGTGAATCTCAGTAATATTTCAGCATTTTTGCATGTAAACAAATTGTTTTCAAGCTTTAAATTTACAAATTAAAACAACTGGAGAGCTAGACTTCTGTTGCAACACAAATTCAATCAGTAAGTAAGGGATGGAAAAAGCAGCAGCTATGCTTAAAGCAAAATTATCAGAATTTGTGCTTTTCACCACATCTAGTAACTGATGGCTACCTAGTAAAGAACTCTGGCCTCAAAGAAGTCCCTTTCGTTTTCCTCCACTAAATAACAGCACAAGCCAAGTGATCCCTAGAGAAGCTGGAGAATGGAACTTTAGAAATAAAGTAGATATTTGACCTCTTAGTTCGGAAAAACACCTGTTCTGTTTCAGTTTCCCTGAAGGAATAAGACTGCAAGAATCTTCATTGCATAAACCATTTCTGCTTAGACCCGCTAGTGCAAGATGCAAATCTTCAATTTAACTCATTAAAGAGCCCTCCAAGATTCTAGTCAAAATTCAACTTTGACCATCCATCACCCAAGGTAACTAGAATAAGACACATTTTCTTGTGTTCTTCTTTGTCACAGGATATAGAACTGCACGCACAGCTTCAGCAAACACCTCCTGAACACCCTCCTGATTCAATGCTGAGCACTCCAAATATTTGACTGCTCCAATTTGTTTTGCCAGCGAAGTGCCCTGCTGTGGAGTAGTAGGAGCCAAGCTTTGCTCTTTCAACTTTTTAACTGTTTCCAGGTCATTTCTCAAGTCTCTCTTCATGCCCACTAAAAGAATGGGAACATTTGGACAGTGGTGAGAAACTTCAGGATGCCATTTGTGCCTTACATTTGCATAGGAAGAGGGGCTACCAATGGAGAAACAGATGATGAATACATTGGTTTGAGGATACGAGAGTGTGCGCAGGCGGTCATATTCCTCCTGGCCTGCAGTGTCCCAGAGATTGAGGCTAACTGTCCGGCCATCAACAGTCATTTGGGCACTGTAGTTGTCAAACACAGTAGGGATATATTCTTCTGGGAAGGCATTGGTCGTATAGCTGATGAGAAGACAAGTTTTTCCCACAGCACCATCTCCAACAACTACACACTTTATGGTCTGCATTCTTTACTCAGAAAGTCCTGCAGAAAGCAAGAAAAAAAGTTAGGAAAAGCACACTCAATAGTTATTTTAAAGATATGTTTTAGCAAGTGTATTTAATATTGCTTACAATTTCCTATCACAGCTAGACACACTCAATTGTCTCAGAAGCCATTATGAAGAGCTCACAGGCTACAAAGACAATAGTGAAATGGAGATGCAATGAGTTGAGAGCTCAGTGACAACTGGCTGCATTCCAACCATGTAGTACAGATTAGCCAAATTCCCAGTGCTGCCTTACTACCACACCCCACAGGCAAAGGAATGAGTTCTTAGAAGTACCTGCAAGTAGAAGGAGACATGACCTCAGATCTAATACAACATACTCTGTCATTTGTAGGTTCACACACAGACCCTCCAAGATTCATACTTCTCTACATAGTCTACTGCCTAAAGAATTTACCACAGAGAAAGGTCCAAAAATTATATAATAAACCAAAATTTACATTGCTGGGCTGCACTGCTACTGTTTGCTATAATAATCCACTCAATTCAGGATCAATCAGACTTCAAGAAACTGCGTTATTTACAGGACACCAGATAAAACGTTCAGAAAGTACTAAATACAAGAAAATCTGTTCTATGAAATATAGTCATATATTCTAGAAATATAGCCACAGTATTCAGATTAGAATACAGAAAGATTCTTTTCTGAAGAAGCCAAGAACAGATTATTCTCACTCATCAGTGACAGAACAAGCAGAACTTAACAGGCTTAAGCTACAATAATGGTCAGCTTATACTGACCATTAGAAAAATATATGCTGTAAAAGATCAGCAATCAAACAGTCTTCCTAGGCAAACTGGGGAATTGTTACAGGAGGCAACTGACACTTAAAAGGCTTCCCCATGCCTTTCCTGATATGTAAAGAGTAGGTTTCATAATCAAATAGGTATAGCCTAAACTCAATTCATTCTAAACCTTGATCACAAGAACAGCCAGAATTTTGAAAATAGCATGGAACTACAAGCAGTCATTTGTTGTACATTTGCTGTATGCTGGAGCTTCCACTGCTAGCCTGAACAAGAAGGAACTTGCATCTGCCTCCTCACCTAAATGCCTTTGAGGCGCCATCAGTAATCCTAAACTTGCAACCAGTAGCACATATGCTGCTTGAAACAGAAGAAACAGTGGAAGGAACTATACTGCATATTCCAGAAAGATTACAGGTCCAACACCATCAAAATAGCTAAGGAAACACATGAAAATGAGCAATATTCACTTATAAAAGCCATGAAACTCCTTCACTCCCACTTCCCCTTCAACACCACCCAAACAAATCCACAACTCATTACCATTTAAGTATCAGCTGTGTCCTGTTTGACAGAGTCTTGATCTGTAGCCACATACTGCTATCTTCCCACTGGGAGCACACATAAGTCTTCTGTACTTAGTGAAGATAGACTACCTTAAGCTTTGCCACAAAGCTGCAACCAGCAACTCAAGTGGTATCAACTGTGGTCATTACAACATACAGTGCTTAAGGAAGTATCAATGTATGTACACATACACACTATCGAGAACCAATCAGTGGTGGGAAATGGCACAAAAACTTTGCTCCAGAAAGACCCAGCAGAACACTGGAGGGGAAGAATGTGGAAGAAAAAAATCAGGGGGAATATGCGGACACAGTTTATCTTTTTTTGAAAATGGCAGGAGTAATATTTCTAAACCAACACAAACCACCTGAAATGAATCTGGCAAGTACTTCTGAGCTTTGGGAGAAAAACATACATCTGCGATTCATCATACATCAAAAAAAAAAACCCTAAACTGTCATCCCATTTAAAGGCTCCAGTTGAATATAGAGAGAGATGTGTATACAACTGTATATTGTAACGGTAAATACTAAAACAAAGAACAACACTGACCAGCAAAAGCTGACAGCAGGACCGCATATATTATTCCAGAACAGTTGCACCAAGATTTTCATTTGACAGGGCTAGAGGGAAAAAAAAAAAAAAAGTAGTAAGTTATGTCAAATTAGAGGCTTACAAACATTTTTTGTATTTTGCAAACCCCAAACTCAAACCCCTCCTAATATAAAATTACTTAAAACATTAAAAATTAAACATTTTTAGCATTGTATTATTGATAGAGGTTGAACACTGTTACTGGCAGCATATAATACAATACAACATTTCTGAAAACAAAGGGTCTAATGCTACAAGCAAACAGTGGAAGAAAAGCAGATGTATTTTAATACCGTAACACTATTCTACCTGAATATGTAACTGTTAACATCTTAGTCTCTACTGCTGCTCTCCCTTTAGGGCAGATCACTACCCGCTTTAAGACACCGTCACAATCTCTCCAACAGCAAGACTGCCTTCAGAAGTTTCCAAACCCTGTTTCCCCTTCCCATCCAGGTAGCACATCATGTATTGAGTAGTACCACAATCAACTGTGTTGGTACAACCAAACCAGTGGCAGCATATGGTGGGAATGAATCATGAGGTAGGAACACCACATGCTGCTATTGCTGCCAAACTATCAAACTATCACTGGACTGCAGCACACAGAGCAGGTTTTAAAGCTTATTCCTGCATTTACTTCAAACCACAGAAGTACTAGAAGATGCTGTGCCAAAAACCTTAGTGATGATCAACAATTCTAGAGGAAAAGGTTTTTACAAAGTGAACTACCTACACGGCAGACCACTATTTTGATCAGTCAATAACAAGGGATATCACAGAGATGGCAGAACTAAGTTGGCTGGATACATGCAATAAAAATAAAAAGTCTCTTGAAAAATGAGATACATAAAGCCTTTTACGTACACACTTACTAGTTTTGAAAATAAAAAAAACTGTAAAGACATGTATCTCTTTGAAACACAAATCACAAGCTTACAGCTCTAAGCATTTCTGTCCAGAGATTTTTCACATAAAGACAGAGTATCCCAGAATTGCACCCCTACCTGCACATACCAGATGCTGATATCTGGAGGGTAATCACACCAATACTGTAAGACAATACAAGCATTTTCATATCTTTGTAAACTACAAAGCCATGTGGATCCCAAATCATCAGCAGCTAAAATAGCTAATTTCAACCTGATTTACAATTTCTCATAAAAGTGTGCTACCTGAAGATTATTTTGTTGAGACTTTATTTAAGAGGTCATTAGAGCTTTCAATTCAGAGAACAGTAGTAAGGTAACAAAAAAAGCCTGGAACAGGAATGCTCTATCACAGCATTAATATATTTAATTACCTGACTAAGGTTTGGATTCTTAGAAGGGCAATCTTTGCAATAGGAAATAACTAACATGCCAAAGCCATCAGGTTAAGTATGAACTACACAAAAACAATTAAAGAACTTGTAGGCTTTTAAGTATGCTTCTCTACAGCAAGGCTTTCAAACAGGTTATCTTAGCTAAAAGGAATCATGTGTGGCATATGCAATATAGAAAAAGTAAATACAGACCACGATACACAAGATTTAGTACTGTAACACAAAATTTAAATAATTTTTTTTAAAAAGATAGTAGAAAGGAGCTCCTACACTCTAGAAACCTCTAGGAACACTCACAGCATATATGCTGTGAGCAGGTGCAATTTGGTTAAACACTTACACATGGAAGACAAAGGATTTCTTAATTTAAGCCACAACCAAGCAAACAATATACCTCCATCAGGCCTTTTCTATTCTATCCACATATCAGTTTGTTCAAAATGTGTAAAGTCTCTATTTTTTCTAGTAAACAACTCACCTAGCAATAAAACTTTCATAAGATGGCAAAGAAGCTGGGGTTCATATTTGCATAGAAAATTCCTTTTTCTTATCAAGCACCCCTTGAACTTGGCACTGCATGCTATTTGAATAGAAATATATTGTGGAAAAAAACATACTCTGGAAACAAAATTACAAAAAAACATTACCAAGAGCTGAAAAATTGGTTTAGCGTTTGCCTGGGGGTTCTTCTGGTGAGCTTCAAAAGAATTTTTTTGGAAAACTTTAGAGAAAAACTCCACATACAGGAGGTAACAAGAACTGAAAGAGATAAAAATAACAGATTAACACATCAACACACCAGAAACAAGACTTAGAATTTAGAAACAGAAAGTTGCACAAGCTTCAAAACCAAGTTACTCAACAAGAGAACAGAGTAAATGGAAAGTCCAAAGTAGCGAGGGATCATTTGTGTTGCTTTGTCCTGCCAGAGAACTTTCATTACAGTTAACATGGAAGATGAACAGAACATAAAGAGTTCTAGCAGTTACAGAAGAATGGGAATCATTTTCAAAGAATGAAAAAAAAACAAACCACAAAGAAATGTTGTGCAAAGATACATAGGTAAGAGTTATTTCTATCTGGCCCATCAGTGCCTTTGAAGTAGAAAACTGGCATTCCTATTTGGGTTAGTTTCCTTCTCAGAAAATGCTGCAGTCTGCCTTCGCTGCCTGCACTTCCTTTGGAATGTGCAAGACTTCAACCAACATGTCCAGACATCATCTGGACAGCTGCTCCTGTTATGACCTAATTACATATTTTCTGGTATCATTAACATAGACAGCTTGCTCTCCTGTAACCCAACCGGACATTTGCTGCACAAATTCACTATTTGTATTCTACTCCCTCTCCCCACAAGGCTATCAGAAGTGAAATCACAGAGTAACTTCATGTTGCATCAAAATTTTTTATGAGAGAGAAAAAAATTTCAAGATCTTCCCTTTAATACTTCTGAAGGAAAGTTCCCTGTCTGCTGAGAGAAGGGAGAAAAAAAGTAACAGGAAACATAGAGGAAACGTGTACTTGAATGCTTCTGGGGCTTTCTGGATTTTTATACTTCCTGCACTTCAAAAAATTCCTGGCAGAGGAACTGCTTTTTAGCAGGGTACATCTCTGTCCTTACTACATTAACACCAGATGCCTCTTTATGAGGTGGGTTTTAGCTTTCATAAATGCTCTTTGATAACCTCATTTTCACAGAGTTTGTCAGGTCTTATGTATCTTTCTTTCCAGTTTGGATAAGTCTCATTTTGGCCAAAAACGAGCAGAAAATGCACTAGGAGTTTAGCTGAAATCACCTGTACTGAGGTGTGTCATTCTGTTTAGTCACCACCTTTAATCAATCCCTCCATTTTGCAGGCTCAAAAGTTTGATAGAGCTTGATCAGAAGCAGCAGTTTAGAATCTAAATTATTTAATTGCTCATCTTTCAGTAACAAACACTAGACCAGAGATGATTCACTCTGTCTGCCTGATACATAAAGACAGGCAGAAACTTTCAACAATTAAATGAGTGGTTAAGGAAGTTCTAAGTATATCCTCACCCATGCAGAGTTAAAAGACTTTTCATGTGTGCAGCTTAGCCACTAGATCTGACATGGAAAAGAAAGTGGCTATCAACAATTCAATTAAGACTGTGTTACTATTCCAAACAGCTCAGCTTCTCGCCATTGTTTTAGGCAAGTGCCAAATGAACGGACAAGCACGAAACTTTTAGAATGCATGCCAAGAAAGAGCAAAAAAGTTAAATAGACCTTATTCCTTAATATCCTTCAGCAATTAATGACCTACTTGGGCTTCCCAGTGCCTTTAAAAGTTTTCATATCGCTTTCTGTCCTGTCATTTACCTGCAAGAGAAACAAAACATACCGCAACAGCCTGAGTGGAAGCACAGCACGAAGACAAAAAAAAAAAGTCAACAAACCAGGGCAGATTGCAGCAGCACAGCAGGAACCATGCAGTCAGCTCACGACCCAGAGCTCCATGTGAACAGTAGAATTAAGGAAGCTTGCTTTCTGCAGAGCTCTGCCTGGAGGTTCAGCTCCCATGCACACATTACTGATGCCTAAGAAGACTGCAGTTCTCACTGGTTGTTCCCTCAGCATAAATGCTAGAAAGGCCTTATCCCTTTCGGCACAAAAGAAATCACCCAAAACCTTTCATATAATGTTCTTTAGATCGCTGCCCCTGTCAAATTAGGCTGAAATTCATTTATTGATTTAAAGATTTCTTCTTTTTTCAGGAATGAAACACACATAAGCTTTTCCAAGTAAGCAGTTTTTCTTAGGGAACCACAGTGAAAATGAAGTGGTCTGCATAAGGTATTTGGGCACCTCAACCACACAAACCTCAGTGCATCAGCGCTCTTACTACAGACACTCAAACTCCAAATTTTATAGGAGAGCAAGAATATTAAATTACCAGATATTAAATTACCTTAAATTCTATGAATGCAAGATTATGTTTATTGGATACTATTTCCAATTGGCATTAGAAACAAAGTTCATGAAACAGCTCTGAAATAACACTACACCAAGGTGCAGTCATAGAGGAGCTAAAAACTAGGACTTCAGTAGATATCTGAATCTTCAGTATATGAATGTGGCATGTATCCAGCCATAATCAAAAGCTGCAGAGTATTAAACCTGATTTTTCTCCTGGAACCAAATGCAGAAGCATGGATTCATCAAGACAGGTACCCTTCACAATTTATTTTTAACACAAGCAACCGTGATGTGCTTCAAGGGTAAACACAGTAAAGGTGTAAGACTAGGAGCCAGGAGCGCAGGGTTCTGTACCCAGATCTACTACACACTTCCTGGGTGATAGAAGCAAGTTGCAAAGGTCCTGGGTATCACAGTCAGTTCGTATAAAGCTAACATACATCCTTCCTAACTTCTGAAAGATCTGACAAGGCCTTATTTATTACTGTTGCCTAGGAAAAAAAACACAGTACCTCACACATGAGGCTCTGTGAAGAAGCACATTAAGTACACTGCAGGAGGAATGATAAATACAGTTAAAGCATCTCCGATTCCTATTTGAAGTGGAAAAAAAGAAAACCAACCCTGCTAGTCTATCTTCCAATCATCTTTTGACACCTGTCACTGGCACTCTAAACACTTTAAGAAAAGCTGTAACAAAGCCACTATACTATCTCCGATTCCTATTTGAAGTGGAAAAAAAGAAAACCAACCCTGCTAGTCTATCTTCCAATCATCTTTTGACACCTGTCACTGGCACTCTAAACACTTTAAGAAAAGCTGTAACAAAGCCACTATACTATCTCCGATTCCTATTTGAAGTGGAAAAAAAGAAAACCAACCCTGCTAGTCTATCTTCCAATCATCTTTTGACACCTGTCACTGGCACTCTAAACACTTTAAGAAAAGCTGTAACAAAGCCACTATACTATCTGAAGGGCAACGTGTATATCGGGAAAAAACAAGCTTTTCCCTTGAGAAAAAAGCCCACAAACGCTTTCCCTTCCCTTTGATTTCTCCTCCTCTACCCCCAAATTTCACTGCAGTGTAAAATAAAAAAATAAAATACACTTGGCCAATCAATAACAGTTTTCAAGAGTGTCTTTAAATAGGTTTGATACAATTAAAACACAAAGCATGCACACAGTGTGTGGGATTTATATAATAGCTTGGGCACTACATCACAGTATTTGCCAGTCTCATTTGCATCAAGCACTGCAGTTCTAAAAACTGAGCAGAAGTTACCAGTGGCAAGGAGTCTCTCAGTCTATCAGATTTACATATAGGAAAGTTTTTTTAAAAAAGGTATATATACTACTTTTAAACGTATGGATCTTTATACCAAATTGTGTGAGAACACTTTGGGCTCCAAAACAATCACAGCCTCATCATATAAGCAAACCAAACTGCATATTCAGTTTCATCTTAATTGCAAAAAGTGTATTTTATTGTTTTTCCAATATTTCTGTTAAGTTTCTTCTAAGAACAATTAAAAGTTGGGGTTTTTTTTATGGAAATGGTAAGCTACAATACCAAAAATGTCTCATAATCTTAAGTTCCCTATAGAAAAACTTGTGTGTAGCTGGACACTGGCTAACTGGCCATACAGAGCCTCCATGCTATTTTACATTTATTACAGAAGAGAACACAAGCTTTTTAAAATAAAAATATAAGTCTGGGACAAAGAGCACACAGCTAATGATGCCAGCACGCACAGCACCATGCTCCAGCACAGGACACATTCACAAGCATGGTGTACACAAAGAACAAAACCATGTAAATCGTTTTTATAACTTAGAATAAACACGATGGGAATCACAAGTTTTTATACTGAGTAAAGATACTGCCTGTTCGTTTGTTCTTTTTTTTTAAAAAAAAGGAGCAAAGGGACATCAAGAGTGAGGTTCAGAACAAATAGAAGGCAGCACTGCTTCTTAGGGTTTGAGGTTAAGCTAGGAATTCCTCAGTACAAGATGTTACAAATACTGAAAGTTTATAGGACTCAAGAAGTGAACTGTTAAGCTTATGAAAAAGTGCTCTGTAGCGGGTGCTAAATGAGACAATACCTGCGACTCCTGAAACCGCTCAGCACTCAGAATACTTTAGGTCAGTACTTTGTTCCACTCTTCCCAAGACAACAAGTTGCCATTTTTAGAACGACCAAATATCACTACTCTTACGTATCCCTGCAAAGGAAAACCCACTCTTAGCACTGGAACAACAGACCTTTTGGAAAGGCTAACTGATCATATGTCAGCCTTTTATTATATCCGCTGGGAGCAGAGGTCGCCTTAAATTCGTCACGGTACTCCTAGCGCGGATTAACATCAGCCTGACTTGAGAACAGCCCATCCCAACCTTCGGACATTGCAGAAGAGGGAAGAGCAGGACTTGCCCACGGGGCCAATCCTACTTCCCGCACATCCCTGAACGGGAAATGGGACCAGAAAAAAAGCTTGCTCCAAAACATGTCCCTTTCCCTAAGCCCCTCTGGACCCTCGATGAGCACATTCACTTCTACAAACACTGGCGAGTACAGAAGCTGGGACCTGCATGCCATCTCCCGCAACCTCTTGGAAACTAAGAAAACAACGCGCCCCGGGGCTGGGGAGCTGATTACCACGCCACTCCCAAGCTCACCTTTCCCTCCTACGGAGACGACTGCTTCCCCCACGCCAACGAGCAGCGGGCAGCGCGCGAACAGCCTCCTCGGGAAGGAAGCCGCGACTGTCGCAGCTTCCAGGCCGGGAGAGGCAGGCGCCGGCCCTAGGCCACAGCCCGGCTGACCGCGAGGGTGGCGGGGGTCGGACGCGGAGGATCTTACTTCTCAGCTCGCCGCTTGCCCTGGCCTCCGCCCGGCGGCAACGCTGAGAAGAAATACCTGTAGATACTCGGGGTGCCCGAAGCCCCCGGAGGCCCCTCCCCCGCCGCCGCCCCAGCGGCCACCGCACCTCAGTTCACCTCAGGGCCCGCCATG
>VZZY01020781.1:27514-42239 GCA_013400335.1 Eurystomus gularis
CGCACGCGCCTTCTGGTGTGCCGCCATCCCTGCACGGCCCACGAGGGGGCACCGCAGAGGGCGGTCGCCGCGCGGGACTTCGCGGTCCCTCCTAGCGCCGGGGGCGGCGAAAGAGAGAGGGGCCCCAGGGGGGCTGGGGAGTGCCTCTTCCTGCTCCTGCTGACGGGCTTTAACAGCTGAATATTTTAGTACGGTCGGCAAATGGTGTACGTCGTCCTCCATCCCCTCTTCGCAGCGCTGGGAGGGTGTTACACAGCAAAACCCCCTCGCCGACTCACAGGCCTGCACAGCCTCCATCATCTTCCCTGGCTTGGTCACTGTCGACCTCTTCCATCCGGGCAGTTTCTTTGCTGAGAAGGATATGACATCAAGTCCCCACTGGAGCTGCAGGCAGCAATGACATTTCCCTCCTGCCTGCAGTCACCGTCTCCCTCCTAACACCTCCAAGGCCTGGCTCCTGTTACCCACCACAGAGAGAGTGAAGTAGCATGGGGGGTTAAGCTCAGCTCACCCTGCAGCCCCGGGGCTCTGCACCCTTTAGAAATGCCAGAGTCTGGCAGAATGCCAAGCTAGGAGCACCCTGGCCCCAACGAGACCTGGCACAGGCTGTCTGAGGTGCAGACAGGGGTGCTTCTCCTGTTGTCCTACCCCCAGCCAGGCACAGGAGAGGGAGAGGCAGATGGCAGGGTTCATCCCACTGACATTTCTTAATTGCCTATCAGGAATTTCAGAGTATAACCTTTGCTCCAGGTTTTTATTACTTGCCCCTTCTGACTGGGGGAGAGGGCATGCTGCAGCCTGCATGCAGCTCTGGGCTGGGTCTGCTCCCTTGGAGCTGGTGCCAAGGTCCCCAGCAGCTCAGGAGCCAGCACTGCTCAGCTGCTAAAGCACTTGACTGTCAGTTGCTTGGTGCTCCCATCTCCAGATCCTCGTCTTCCTCCTCTGACCAGCTCAGGCTGTCATCCAAGTCCTCTCCCTGCACTGCCCTGGGCTCCTCTGCATTGGCAGCCTCCTTCTCCTGCTCGCCACAGGAGTGTGACCTGCTTTGGGGGAGCTCCAGCATGGCCCAGGAGCCAGGGCTGGCTTTGCAAAGTGTGATCTCCACCTTGGTAGGGGCCATGCTCACAAAGCTCTTCTCTATTTTGATGACCTAAGGAGAGGGAAAGGTACAGTGAGCTGGGCAGCGGAGGGCAGGCAGCACATGCTCATCCTTCCTCTTACTGGCAGAGCCCCACCAGAGAAGACAGGAGAAATCTCTTCTCCTTGTGTGCTGGGAGACAGAGTAGGATGAACCTGGACTCCAGCCAGGTTCATGGTGTTACCTCTAAGCAGCACCGCAGTGTTGGTGCAGAGTTCAGGAGAGCTCAGCTAGCCACAGCCACATGCATGGTTGTGGTACAGCCCTCTCCCCATGGCAGTGAGCTGCACAGGCAGCACACACCAGAAATAAAGGCAAGAAATGCACATGCAAATTCCTGAGTCTCACTGCTCATCACCAGCCAGCAAGCAGCTGAGAAATCAGAGAGCCAATCTCTCCCCTCACACTACTGCCTGCCCCCAGATATGGCAGGATTGCTGGGACCTGCTGGGCCAAAGACCTTTGGGGCCGTCTGGGACCAAACCCAGAATGCTTACAGAGCTGGCAGCAACATCCAGCTCTGCTCTTAGTCCAAGATCAATTGGTGCAGCCACCAGCAGCCCCCAAAACAGCCCTCCTCACAAGTCCTAAGGCATTTCCTAGCAGAGATGGCTATAAATGCTGGTAGGCATTTATCACTCAGGTGGGCAATCCCAACAAGAGCAAGCCAGCACTGTGGCAGCATTTAAAAGAGAGTAGCCAGGGTGCCTCAGGTAGTGCAGAACAGTCAGATGGGCACCAAGCACCAGCACAGTCTTGAGGTGGCTCTCAGGGTGTGCTACCAGTATGGGATCAATAGAGAAAAACCTAATTTCCCCATCAGCCTTTGCTGCCATAGGAAACCGGAGCTCTGGAGATAACCAGGTCCTCTCTGCTGCAACAGCTGTGGTGGACCTGTGCTCTCTGCAAGGCTTCAAGAGCTGGCAATGAATCACAGCAAGAGAGGTACTATGAAATGGCTGTTTGTTCCAGAGAAGTGCCAGCTGGGGAAGAAATGGCATCCTGGGGCCCACAGCATTTCTATGCAATAATAGAGTCAAAGTCTGCCTCATGCTCCATGCACAGGAAGAACTGTGCAGAAATTGTAGCAACAACCATTCTCCTGCTTTTTCAAAACTCTGAAAATACAACACAGAGAGTAAATTTCTTTACTGGGAGCCTGTGTTTGGGGCTGCAAATTATTCTCACAGAGCACAGGCTGCCTTGCAGCATTACAGCCCAGCCCCACACAGACTACTGGAATAGGGAAACCAAAGTAAACAGGATCTTACCGCCCAGAGATGCAGTTCTGCCTGGAAAATCTTATTCCCTTCAAAGATTATGTGAACTGCAAGCTGAAAGATCAACACGAAATTATCTGAGTGGGTAGCACAGCGCTACCAGAGCTCTTCCCCTAGACAGTGCAGCTGCCTTCCAGCACTGTAATGCATCCCATGTTCTGGCTCCAGTGTAACAGTGTAGCAATCCCTTGGCACCTGGGAGCATACCAAGTAATGCATGCTCCCTTTGGAGCATGATGGGTTCACCTCTCCACCTGGGAGCATTTCACTCACTTCAGAGCATGCCGGCTTCACCTCTGCCACCAGTCGACGGATTCAAGGCCAGCAAAGCTATCTGCTGAGGGTGAAAGTTGCAGAGCCAGAGTGGCCAGGCAGATGCTGCTGCAGCAGCAGCAAAGTGACCTAGCTCTCAGCTCGGGGACTGCAGGTCAGCAGTTCCAACCCTGGCTGCAGCAATAGACCTAACAGGCCATCAACTAGGGCCATGCACCCAGCTATCTCCTGGCTGTTGGCTCATCAAAATCAGATGCCATGGAAGCATGCACCCCCAGCCCAGCTCTGCTGGTCCCACTCACCATGGTGCGGTTGGCTTTCACACTGCTGAGGGCAGGTAGGGGGTTCTTGGCATAGACTGTCACCACCACCTGGTTGCTGGTTTGGTGCCAGTCCTGCCTGCATGACACCACCTTCTTGTCCTGCCAGGGAGAGGAATCCATCATGGCACTGCATCTAGCCCAAGCACACCCCAAACAGAGGGATGTCTGTGCCAGAGGATGCTTCTTTGCATGTCTCCTTCACAGAGCACCAGCTGAGGCCAGTATCAGCCAAACAAGATCAAACCCTGCCTTTTTTGCAGGTTTTTGAGGGGACATGGTTCATGTGAAAGTGGCCAGACCCAGCCAGGCTGTACTATGCAACATGGGGCACCTGTGCTGTGCTTGGGGTTGCTCCATAAGGACATGTTAAGACCAGAGACATCCCCTTCTTGTTCCAGAGTCATTCTGCTATGCCCAAACTCATAGGCACTGTGCACAGTCAGAAAATTCGGTCTGGAGGGCAATGCAGAGACTGTCACTGGACATGGACCATGCTATTGTGCTATATTTGGGAGACAGATGAGCCACAACTGGCCATGTTTCATCTTTCTCCCATGGGCCCCTCACCTCATCCTTGCCACAGTCATTTCTGAACATCACCAGATGACCCCCTGCAGCCCTCAGTATTACCAGCCAAAGAAATGGCCCAGGAGGAATCCTAGCCCCAAACTCAGGTGACAATTAGCAAATAGCATCTACATTATAACATCACAGTTCATTCACCGCAGCCTTTTTTACATCCACTAGATATTTTCTGCTACAGGACAAAGAATAGACTGGGCAATAGAGCAACTCAGAGTGGGTTGCTCAGAGCAGTGCTGACTCAGCGGAACATGATGCACTTTCAAGAATATCCTGGGTTGCTTTGGTGCAACTTCCCCAGCTCAAGACTGTTTCTAGCCAAGAGCTTTCCTGGGGAAACTTAACAAACACAATACTGGGAAGAACTTCTCCCCATTACCCTGCTGCAACATCTGCTATGTTGATGAGGTCCCTCCTGGGAAGCAGCTGCAGAGGGAAAGCTTCATTAAAACCAAATTCAGTCATCTGTCAAAACTTTTGGTGGTTTTTCTGCAGGGCTTTTCCCATGCTCAGCTGCCTGTCCATGAGCGGCAGCCTGCAACACTGGCTGCACCATGCCCAGGGCCAAGCTCCTGCCTCATTCAGCTCCCTATTGCACATCTGTCCATTTGGTGTGAGAGCTGACACATTTTGTGAATGCTGGAGCAGCATTTTAAACATCAGATGGGTGAAGATTAGGCGTTCAAATCCCCGGGCAGTCATCTGTTGGCAATTATGAAAATTAAGATAATTAAACATGGAAACTTTTGTGAATGCAGAGCAAGGGAAGGAGCACTCCTCAGGTGCCAGTAACAGCACTTTGCTCACAGGAGGTGCCCCTGCTGAAAGCTCCCTTACCCCCTTCCTCATCCAGCAGTGCTGCCCACTGCTGCAGCCTGGCTGCTCCAGGAAGGCACTGAAGTCTGTTGTTTTGACTCTGCAGCAGCTCCAGTACTTCATCCTGGGGACAGAATGATGACCTGAGTGGGGAGTGCCCATAGGAGCAGGAGAGGGGACCACAGCAAGTTTCAGGGTGGTGGGGGAGAGGGGCTTGGAATGAGCAGCTCTCCCTGCCCATCTGTCACCTGGGCGGGTGTCCCCCACAGCTGCACCAGCCACACTGTTGAGGCCACACAACTTTGCGATGCAGCACTTTCAGCCCTCAGCAGGGTCACTTTGCTTCCCAGTAAAGGTTGTTTCTTACCCCTCATGGAAGACGGGAACACCAGGATGGAAAGTACAAACCTCTGTGTTGCTTTCTGGGCCCTGGTAGGTCTGTGGAGCAAGTAGAGGAAAGTTTGGGGGCTATGGCACAGCAAGGTGCAGCCAGGTGTCAACCCATTGGTGCCCATTCCTGCATAAGGCACAGTATGATGCCCAACATGACCCTTTCACCAGGTCCAGCATCTGTGAGGGAGGACTTACTCTGAGACTATGCCCAGCAAGCGGCCCAGCACTGGTCCATGCTTCCTGCTGACAGGGCAGCCACCCTGGCCTCAGTGGGACCCTAGTGTCATCACTTTGAGCCTAGCAGGAGTCCTTCCATATGCCTTCTCCCAAACATAGCCTGGTCTCAGCCCAGGGATGGGCAGCTCGGGGACAGCAGGCAAGTTTGGACACCACAGAAACTTGCTCCAAGGTGCAAGAGGCTGTTCATCCATCCTGTCCTTTACCCTCCTTCCCAGAGCATGTCAGTCTCATGTCCTCATCCACCTCCCACCTTTTGCTCCCTGATCACTTTCCTCTCCATTGCTTTCCAAGAATGCCAGCTCTCCCTCAGCTTAGTCCCTCTGGCACATGCCTTGGGGCAGGCAGACCGTTCTACACAAGGTGACCTTGGGGCAAGATAGAAAGTGGACTGTGCTGCATTAATTAAATGCAGGTGGGAATTATTCCACATGCATTTTACCTATATAAGCACATAATCAGGATATGGGCATATTTCATTGCAAGCAATTAGCAGCAGTGAAATGCAAATGTACCACCAATCCAGGAATCTGGAAGCTTCTTGCAGGAATGTGGCTGGGAGGCGACAGAGACAGCCACCCCAGGGATGGGATGGCAGGAGCATAGGGAGCCAATGGGCACTGCTGCCTCTCACCCACTCAGCACCCTGCCCCACACCTGGTGGCAGCTGGGAGATCAGCCCCTGGACCAGACCTGTGATGCTCCCTGCCATGAGGTGTAGGCCATGCAAAGATGGAACCCTGCAAGATACTTACTGTTTTGCAGGCTGCGTTCTTGCAGGTGGTGTCAGCTCTCACCTGGGCAGCCACCTCCCCTGCAAGAGAAACACAGCTTCACCCCAGGGCACATGCTGCATGCATCTGTCCCCAAAACCTCCCTGAAGCCCCACTGCCAGCTCCACAGCTTAGCCCACACTGCCTCTGAGCACAGTTCATTGCAATGCACCTCTGAAATGCGGCTCTGTGGGTGTGCAGGTGGCTGAGCATGCAGCACCCACCACCCTGCGCTGAACCTGCCATGCAAAACCGCATGCTGAATTTACCATGTGCAACCCACTGCTCATTACTACCTGTGCCACTGCCCTCAAGTGCCTCATCCTTGGAAGACAGGTTCATTTTCTCCAGTGCCTGCTCCAGAGACCTGGATACTTTAATTTGCAGCAGTTGTCTTGGCTCATCAGAGCTGGGAAACAGCATCAGCAAAGGCCATGTGGGTTTTTTGTGCAATTTAAATGTCTGCCTCTTCTGAGGAAGCAGCAGGGCAGGGCACATACAGAAGAAGTGACACAGCAGGGCAACATGGTTAGCTGACCCCGTCTCACCTTGGTCTTTCCTGCTGCATCTTCTCAGCAGATTTTGGTCCTTGGATTATGAGCTCCTCCACTGTTTTGGCCTTCAGCTTGTCTGAGGTCTCCTCTTGGCTGAGAGGTTCAGGTGGCTTCTCCTTGCTATGAAACCCCTTTGTGCATCCCTGAGCAGCAGAGGCAAGCCTGATGCCCGCTTTGCCCTCCCTAACCTGGCAGCTGCTTCCAAACCCTGTGAGTTTCTGTGTTCTGGTGACTCTGTGTCCTGCAGGGATGGGCTCTGATCCTGCACCAGGGCATGGGCTGCATCTGCAGGGGTTTCCAGGGACAAGATAGTGTGGCAGCCTCATCAGGGCTATGGCAGGCAGGTGTTGGCTCTGCTGAACCCCAGCCTGGCAGCTGAAGGGCAGCAAGAGTTTCCCCCATGTCCCTGGGCTTCTGCTGCCTCCTTCCCCACCCCAGGACCACTCAGACATTCCCAGCTGTGCTGGCACTTGGGACATTTGTGTTCATCTTGCAGGATCCTGGTGGGGGATCCCAGTTCCTTCCAGCAACCTTCTCTGGGAGCACCTGCCCCTCACTTTGGGAGCTGCACACTTGCTTGGAGGCTCCTTGGAAGCAGATAGGAAATCCCTGGCCGGCAGGGCAAAGGGGACAGCCTTGGCATGGGGACGGGACAGGACAGGATAGGGCCAGACAGGGGCAAGGAGGAGAGGACAGAGGAACAGTGGGTGCATTTGGGCTGGGTCACTCACCTTTATGGAGAGGAATTCTGAGAAGTCTGTTGTGCGTTTCCTGCAACAAGACCAGCCCTAGGCACCGGGAGATGACAAACTGGTCAGGTATTGGCAATCCTGCTGGGCACAAGGTCCCTCCTTGCAGCTGCAGCCCCAGCTCCTGCCCCACTCACCTTCAGGGCATCGTGGAAGATGGGGACACCCGGGTGATACAGGCAGGAATCTGAAAAGGGAAAGTCAGGCAGAACATTTCAGAAGGAGCAATCCTGCCCACAAGCTACCCATTATATCCAGCAACTCCTAAGCCAGCTCCTGCCATGCAGACTGCCTGCACTGGGCTCAGCTCAGCCCTGCTTGGTAGCTCAAGCTGTGGCTTGGCAGCCGAGACCACAGACTGGGAATGTGGCACACATTCCCACTCACTCTGGTGCAAAGCAGACAAGCTCACGTACCCTTGGCATTGTGCTCAGGATCAAACCTCTGCCCGCAACCCTTGTTGTAGCACAGCGACGCCATAGCTCAGGCGTACTTGCAGCGTCCTTCACTCTTTCCACAAAAATCCCATCAATCTCAGACCTGCATGTGATCTTCCTTCTCCTTCCCCGCAGTTTCTAGCCCAGGCACCAGGAGGTGGCTTTGCCTATCTTTGGAGGCAGCTGAAGGAGGTGTCTTGTAACTGGAGAATGGGCTAAAGATGGACATAGCAGCTCAGCAGCTGATGGCATCCAGCACCCATGTTATCTCAAGAGGAATTTCTGTCTTGCCCCTGTGCCTAGCAGAGGGAATGGGTACTGCAGGGTGGCTCCATACCTGGGGTGGGCAGAGGACCTCCCAGAACTTGCCATCCCACCAGCATCTAGCATGGAGGCAGGCACTGCCTCCATGTGCTCATGTTTGGCTTAGGGCAACCTGTGACTCCTCTTGACCAACTGCTCTCAGTTTCTTTAGCATTTATAGAAGCAGCTAAAAGTCTCCTGAAAAAGAAGAGACTTCCCAAAGTCCCAGTGCAACACCTGTGCTGATCTCCCCCAGCCCCAAAAGGCATAACAATCTGCTAGAGAGAGGCACCAGTGGACCAAAGCAGTGTGTGTGGCCAATACATCCTTCAATGCAGGGTCTTGTGCAACCCAGGGATGAAATCTGTCCCCTAAAAGATCACTGTCATCAAAGAAAAGGAGCACAGAATGTTACTTATGCCCCCTGTACCCAGGAGGGGTTTGCTTGGGGACACAAGGGTTTTTCTCTACAAATAGGAAACCCTCTTGAAATCAAAGGTTTTGAGCATCTAAACCAAATATTATTTTGTTTTGATGTTCCTGTTTGCAGAGACTGCTGTTTCCAGGGCGCTGCCCTGACCTGCCAGAGCACCTGTACTTGGAGAGTGTTTCTGCTCAGGAACCTGGTTCAACATAATCTCTTGGCACTATCAGACAACATAAAGGGCAGGTCCTGCAGGCAGCAGCTGCCCAAGGAGTTCTCTCAGGAGGGGGACCCACAGGGTCTGCCATGGTTGATGTAACCCCATCCCTGGCCCACAATGTTTGTTTAACCTAGTTAATTCCCCTGCAACAGCCTGCAGGATCTGCTACCCCAAGGGGATCTCTAAAGTCCAGAGGTAGGATGAACCCTTGCCAAATTTCTGGAGCTTACCAGGGAGATGGATCCAGAATAATTTCACTCTGCCCTGTTGCTCCACCTTCAGCTCCATTCTACCTTGAAATGCCCTGGCCAGCAACAAGGTCAGGCTTTTCTTTGTCATCTCATTAGCAACGATGATGGCCCTGCAGGCCATCAGGATCAGGTATCCTTATACCTGGCTAGCCTGTGTATCTACATGCATCCAACCCAAAAGATAGAAGGGAAACATGAGGGCACTGGGGAACTGTCACATCAGCATGAGCCACATGGCTGATACCTCCCTTGAAGGACCACAGTCCCTCAAGACACAATAAATGACCCAATGGTCCCAAAGGTGGGTAGAAAAATGCAGCTGGCATCCAGCTGAGGCTGGAGGGATCACTTGCGACCCAAGAAGCTGGGCAGAGATCTGTGATGGGGTAATTTGCCATCGTGGGCGCTGAGCAGAGCTATAGGGTTTCAGATCTCCTTGTCCTTTCCACAAACTGTCAGCTAGGCTGCAGCTGTCGAGATCCCATGCCAGTGAGAATCTGGAGCTCAGGTTACCTCACATGCCTTGGAAGAAATGCCAAGCTGTGGCTAACCCACACACTGAGGCTCGTTGTAGAGGGACCAGCAGGTATCCAGGAGAGGGAGCACATCCAAGCAGAGACCCTCAGCACTCAAGAAGCAGCAACAAGCAGCCAAGAGCATGCAGCAGCACTGCTCTGCACTAGTTCCTTTGGTGCACTGCTGCAAATGTCTGTAGGGAATAAGGTGGCTCAAAACGCAGAACCTACTGGGAACATAGCACAGTGACATACAGTAAATTGGGGTATCACAGCCCAAGGGGTGGCTTCCCAGGGAATGCAAGGTGAGTGGGTGCAGCCTGGGAGATAAACACAAGACATCTACCATGTAACACACATGAGTTCCAGGGGAACCACTCGGTTGGCCACGAGCAAACTCAAGGCCCTGCTAGAGCTAGTGCTTTGTAAATCAGGAAAAGGAGAAGAGGAGGTTCAGGTGATGGCAAAGAGCACGCAGAGTCTAGTTTGAATCTGTGGCTTCTGGCAGTTGCATTTGTGCCATAGGGTTGTGTTGCTGACTCCAGTCCTTCCCTGGAACAGACCTTCAAGTAAAGCAGAAGTCACCATGTGTCACAGACGCACCCACAAAAGAGACAGCAACAGCTATTGAAATGGAGGTTTATTGACCCAGTGTTCCTCATGACAAAATACAAGTTTGGATGTCCATCGGGAATATATCTACTGCACAATTAATTGCTGAACTTTGAGGAATGACAAATCAAAATGGGCATGCGCTCACTACTAAAAGGGAAACCTCCTACATAAGTGCCCAAATTTACCACTCACCAAAGCCAGGGTGAGGCTCACTCAATCTATGGAGATTCACTAAATCCATGGAAATATGCTTGGATGTCCTGTCCTAGGAGAGGGTCTGACTGCCAGGCCTGCTGCTCTGTGAAGAACCATCTCAACTAGTTCTCAGGTGGGGCTCCATTTATACCCTAGTCGAGAGTGCACTGTGGTGAGTCTAATTGGGTGAGGGGGCAAGCCCAGACAAAACAGGCTGAGGGTCCACACCCTGAGGCACCAGTTAATCACCCTGAGGTGCAGTTTGTTACAAACTGTTCTGACACACCCTGGTTTTGCCCTATTTTGTCTGTTGCAGAGGCTGTACCTGCCACACTGTGTCAGCTGGCTGAGCAGGGACAGTCTTAACCAACACTTGGAAACAGCTTGCAATGAATGGGCTAGCTGAGAATTAAAAATAAAGCTCGTTTGGTTTATGTGCACTTAATTTGTTATATAACAACAAAAAGGAGGTAGGAAAAAAGGACCAAAAGATGCTAAAACCCAACTTAATGATCAGGGTCAGCACTGTGTAAAACAGTCCCCCAGAGTTCTAGGGACAATATGCTGGATGCCCCTGGGGAGAGAAACCCAGCTCACCACTGATCCTTTGGACATTTGGAATGCTCTGTGGAGACTGGTGCAGCAGCAAGGGGGTGTATTTCTGGAATAGTTCCTCTATACAAAAGGCTGGTTAGGAGAAGGAAAATCCCTGACATATATATTACTGCTATGTATGCTACACAGAGCTAGTAGGCAGGATTCATGTTTTAGTTATTTGGGAAATAAAATCCTCTCCATAAGAATATGTGCTGAGCAATTCTACAGCAGAGTTCTGCACTCTTCTGACAGCACTGCTCGGGGGTTACGTATTGGCTGTTGTCCAAGAGCTCTGCACTGATTGTACTAAACAGCTCAGGGAACAGGTTTGAAAAAGACCACAAAACCATAAGAAATGGGCATGTGGGCAATCTTCATCTCTCCATTTAACAATACTGCCCTTCTGCAGCTTGGGTTATTACAGGGCTATTGCTCCAACACTGTGGTCTCACTGAACAATTACACCTTGAAACTGGCATCAGCTGCCCAGCTCATGGGGACTTTCTCCCTGTTCAGGCAGTGTCTTGCTCTCAAAGATAATGTCGTCTCCATGGAGTTGCTAAATGACAGCATTTACTCCAGTGCTTGCTCTGAAAATGCATGCAATATTCCTCATCAAAAAGTGCACTTTAGTCTTCCACAGGAACCAATCCAAAAAGAAAAGTGTTCAGTCTATTCCTAAGACTCAGTTTTCTTGTCATTAGTTGGCATCCATAATAAAAACCTGCTGCCTGAAATAGACTGAATTGGTGGGGAGTGTGGGGTTTTACAGGTTTTCCTTTGGAGAGTCTGGTTGCCTTAAAGCATGGTCACTATGAGCTCTGGTGGAGCAGGCTGTAGTGACAGAAAGTGTCGCAAAGGCAGTGTTGTGCCTGCTTTCTTCCTCTCCTTTTGGCTACCTCTGGCACTCAAGTGAGTCATTAGATAGACAAGCACACACCCGAGCCATGACCAAGACAGAAGATGGAATGATGGCTCCTACAAGACCACAGGAAATCATATCTTCCTTTATCAGCTCTCAAAGTTACTACTTCTCACTGGAGGAGTAGTTTAGCATATTGCATCACTTGTAGCTTACTACGACATCAGCTTCTAGTGAGATGCACTGTGCCAGAAAAAAAAAAAGGAAACATTTGTCTACTGCTTTGATGCAACAAAATTGCTCATGTACCAGTTGGGTTTTTCGGATTTATCTTTGATTCTTGCAAATGCAGTCACTGTTGTTTAAGGGGAAGATGCATAAAACATAAGTTGTAACTTCTGAAGCCCACGAATGACAAAGGTATTAGGTTAAAAGCAAAGTGATAAGAACCAGCCTGCTCACGTGGCCTAGGTCTGATATGACCTGACACTGCATAACTATATTTTAAACGAGCTGATCAGATATGACAGCAAAAGGCAAGAGTGTCTCTTTGTGACAGTCAAAATACTTAATCAGTCTGCAACTACATAATAGCCAGCTATCTGAATAAGTATGCAGAAGAAAGCATTCCCTTCTGCACTCTGGCTGAACCTCAGCATATCCTCAACAGAGCTTTTTCAGAGTCCAGCCTCTGGAGCTGCATTCACTCCATCCAGTGCAAGCACTGACAGCAAACCCCAAAAGCACTTCAGCAGACTCAGCATCTGGAAGCATTCTGAAGGAAGCAGCCTTGCTTGCTCCTCTGCCCAGCCTTAAATGCTTCTGTACTACATGCTGTGGTGCCATGCTTCTGAAAGCCTTCATAATGGTTTGCTTTACAATTTCTTTACTAAAACCTCAGTCACAAGTTTTCAGTCTCCTCTCTGAAAGCAAATGAGAATAGTTACCTCTAGCAATTACTGCACTGCACTGAATCTTTAATTTTCATCTCGTATCAGTCTTGTTAGGTGGACTTCAAGCAATACTAAATCCCTCCTTCCCCATGACTTTACATACCTTGTTACTATATGCCTTTCCTCCCCAGGAAAGGCAGTAACCAGATCCATCATTATCTTACACTTGAATAGGATGAGCAGAGTGCTGCTCACTTGAGCTCTGCCATTTCCATAAAATGGCAAGTTCTCTTTCGACTGCTTACTTAACAAGCAAGTCAGCTAAGCAAAGGGCAGAAGAATGAGAGACAACACAGACACCGAGGTGCAACTTCACCATTTCTTTTCCTAATATTTCACCCTTTGGAATTTAATGATGTACTTACCAAACACCATGGCATTAGTGAATGTGTGCCAGTCATGTTCCAGGCGCAAGCCACAATAAAAGATGCATCCTTTCCACAGGGCAACAGAAAAGCTAATAAGCATTTGAGATTTTGCAATATTTAGCTATCCTAGCAAGTGTGCCAAGTGAAAAACATCACCAAACTCTTCATATTGTACCTACAGGTAAGTCACAATCCCCCTGATAATCACCATTAAATGCCCTGTCATCTCAGCAAAGCACTTACAGTGCTAATGCTTTCAATGTGGAAAACAAGTGTTCAGAAAATCCGGTTGCCTGAGGTCAATGTTCTAATAGGAGACAGAGGAGGAAAAAAATAGGCTTTATTCAAATAAAGGGAGAAAGTCCAAAGGCATATCCCAGTGGGGTCTTTCTCAAAATTTAGGAGGATGCAGCCTCCTTTTTATCCTAATTTCCTGGCCGCAAATTTCCCTCCTCCTTTCCCCATTGGCTGAGGTATTTGGAGTGTACAACTTCGTCATCCGCCTATTACACACGTGCGCCCTACAACATACATTGAATGAAGTTACCAATTCATTGTAAAGTAAAATTGCTGACTCATTGTGGCATGCCAACTCATTGTGCCATTGTAGGTTTCCATCCTGGTCCCCTATGGATAAAGCCATACCCTCCCTCGCTAAACGGTTATGCTATTCTTGTAAGTCTTTGCCTTTGACAGACAAAAGTCACACCTTCTTGCTTAGCTGCTATACTATGCAGGTAAGCCTTTGTCTTTGTTAGGTAAGAGTCACATCCTCTTGCCAAGCTGCTGTACTGTGCCTAAAAGCTGTTTCTTCAGGAAATAAAGCTGTATTTTGCATCAAGCTACATACTGCAGTGAAAATATAGTTATAAAATCTTTCCCAACTTTTAAAATACCATTGTTTGTAAAGACACACCTATGTCTTATCCTGTCAATCCTCCCTCTTCTTATTTTTATTTTTGTCTTTACAAAGTTCAGTCATTATTAATTTGATTTGTTTTTCTTGACTCATTTTAAGTTTTGGAATCATTTGTAGAGACATTATCTTTTGTCCTTTATAGTCACTACTGGGTCATTAGATGAGGCTATTACCTGTATTTACTTAACTGTGTGTTGAATAAGTTGTATAAAGCAGGGTATCATATATGGTATAAAGATTAAAGCTACTATTCCACAAAGGAAGAAGAATAATATTCATTTAACCCACAGCCCACCAGGTAACCATGAGAGCATGTCCCACTGCACTCCTTTCCAGGTTTGGACTGGTACATGAGCTAGTTTTCTTATCTCTCTTGTTGTTTCCTTCCCTACCTTTCCATTATCAGCTATTTGTAAACAAGTGGAACCATTTAATTTTCCACACACTGCCCCTTCTTCTGCTACTAAATAGTCTAGGCCCACATGGTGTTGAGAAATGGCATTTCTCATCTGAGTCTGAGAGGAGGTCAAGTGCCAGAGCTGTCTGATTAGTGACAAGTTCTACCACAGCTTACAATCTAATTATCCTATTCAGTTTATAAATTGGGTCTCTTGCTCCATTAAAAATTTTGTAGGGGCTCCATGTTGCTGGTCCATAATATTGTATAATCCACTAAGGTGTCCATCTTTTCCCAACTTCTGGGACCCGCCTTTAGTTAAGGAAGTATCAATTCACCTCTTTTCTCTAATCAAATCATCATACATCTTAACTCCTAATTAACTTCTTTGAGCTTGTGGTATTAAGAAAAACAGATGTCTAATATATCCTACAAAACACATTCCTGACCAATTCGGAGGTAATTTTTGGTGAGTGTGTCATCCACAAATNTTCCCAACCAATTCAGAGGTAATCTTCGGTAAGCATATTGTCCACAAATCCAATAGTGGC
>VZZY01020785.1:0-23819 GCA_013400335.1 Eurystomus gularis
CCACCATTCTGTGATTCTGTGAGCAGGCGGGTGAGTCTTCCAAAGACAGTGTTAAAAAGTTTCTGGGATATTTGGGGTTTTTTTCAATTTTCTCTGGATCCCAGCAGTGCTGGGAATGCCTGGGTGGGATGTTTTCTCCCTTCAACCCATCTCCCTGTGTTAGATGCTTATCTGAAGTCACACTCCTGGAGCTGCTTCCAGCGGTTCAGCTCTTGGCTGCAGAGGACCCAGCTCTGTGTCTGCCTTTGGGAGCCTTGTGCCAGCAGCTTGCAGGGCCTCCAGCTCCTGAGGTCCTGCTCCTGGGGAGGAGATGTTCCTGCGAAGGAAGGAGCTGCACCCTGTGCCACGGGTCCCTTCCAGCCTAAACCATTCTATGATTTTTAGGCCTGCTTTATGAAAACATGGATGGACATTTCAAGGCAAAACTCAGGTCTGAGCTGAAGTTCTAACTGGTTGTCTTGAAGGTGTTGTGAGGAGCATATTTGAACCCCCAGACTCTCTGAGGTCGGAAGGTGAATTGCTTTTGGGTAGCAAAGGTCTGCAGTGAGGATGCTGGTGCCCTCTCTGCCCTGCGGGCAGGTCACGAGGCAGAGCAGCGCTAATTACCCGCTGCTTCCCTGAATAATTAGAGGTCACACTGTGGTGGTGCTAGAGCTTGAGAAAGGTCCAGCAGAGCCCGTGGGGGTGGAAATGCAGCTGCTGGGAATGGGGCTCAGCTCCCCTCATTTAGGACAGATGCTGTGTCCACCCCTTCTCTTCCCAGGGGGTCAGTTCTGGTGCCCAGGGCAGGGGCTGCTGGTGACCCCATCCTGCAGCCTTCTGCCTCTGGCCCCCATGGCCACCACATGTCCCCACCATGTCCTCATGCCACAGGGCTTTAATGGCCTTTGCTGCCATCTGCCGTTCCCTGTGTTGGTGGAGGTGCCAGAGGAGCCCTGCAGGAGCCCTGCACTTCTCAGCTGGCCCCTCTATCCTTCACATCACCCCTTTGGTCCCTTCCTGGTGGCAGTGGTCTGCTCAGTGCTGGAGGTGTCACTAGTGCCAGGGATGAGCCAGGAGGACCCAGGAGCCCAGACCTAGCCCCACAGGTGTCTGCTAAAGCTTGGGCCATGCTGGCACATGCCAGGATGATGGTGTGGTGGCTGTGTCCCCTGTCTGTGCCCAGGGCTCTCCTCTGAGCCCTGCTGCCCAGTGGATGGAGGACAAGCCAGCTGCTGCTGCCCAGAACTTGTGGTTACGCTGCAGTCACAGCCGTTCCTGTATGCAGGCAGCAGGGCTGGCGTTCCCTTGCAGCTCCCTGGGCTCTGTCCCCAGGGGGATTTGTTGGTGGCCACGCTTCTTGCTCACCCGTGTGGGGGTGGAGGGAGTCCCTGTGGTCACTCACAGCACAAGGATGGTTTTTCCAGAAAACAAAAGCCAGTGAGTCCCACCACAACAGTGGGTTCAACATTGTGTCCTGTAAAAATTTGCATTTGACGTCTGTAACCGCTTCCCCAAACCCACCTCCTGCTAATTCTCTTTCTGCTTTCTTTAGCCTTACAAAGGACGAGTCCAAAAGGCCAAAGTATAAAGAGCTTCTGGTGAGTGCGAAGCGTGGCTGCCCGCACTGGCTGTCACAGCTCTGCCGCGTCCGAGGTCGCTCCATGTTTCTTGGGCCATCAAGGCTGGCCTAAAGGAGGGGATGCAGCGATGCTTTTGGGGTGGATAAGTCACCCTTGGCAACCATGCACCTTCAAGGAGCTCTGGGCATCTGGAAGCCACATCTTCAGGAGATGTGTGAAACCATGCCCTGGGTCTCTGGTGGTGGTGGTGTGATACAAAAGGAGCTTGCCTGGTGTCCCAGCCCAGAGAGTCACCGTGGTGTTACTTTCCAGCTGCTCTGAGTTGGGTCTGTCTGGTGTGGCCTCCTGGGCAGATGAGAGGGTCGGGGTTCAGGAGAACTTATCTCCTGTTTGACCTCCACAAGCCATGTCTCCCTGTTGCTCCTGTCTCCCCATTGCCGATGAGGCTGATGATGAAACCTCTCTTGAAAGAATTTCAGTACATGTCCATGCCACGAAGGAGCCAGGTGCTGCTCCGACTGCACCCTCGCTGCCTCTTCCAGCAGTTCCTGACACTCCTGGAGCCCTGTTCCACCTCCATACTGCACATGAAGATCAGGATTCCCTGTCTGTAAAAGGCATGGACCAGGCTGTGTCCTACAGCCACCACCAAGCCCTGTGTTCTTGCATCAGGCAAATCCGTACGCTCAGCTTTTATCTGGGGTAGCCAGCGTGCGTCAGAGGGTGAACGTAACCGTGTTTTTTTCCCTGATTCCAGAAACATCCCTTCATCCTGATGTATGAGGAACGCACAGTGGATGTTGCATGCTACGTTTGTAAAATCCTGGATCAAATGCCAGCAACTCCCAGCTCTCCAATGTACGTCGATTGATACTGCTGCTACATCAAACTCTAGAAAAAGGGCTGAGAGAAAACAAGCTGTAAAGAATTTTCATCACATATTGCAGTGTTTTTAATGCTCGCCCAGACACCATGTGCAATAATATTGGTGTTATTTCCATCCTGTCTGTATACTGTTGTCACATATAAAGTGCATCCTTGTAATACCTGATCACACAGTGTTAGTGGTGGTCAAAGAGAGACCTCATCTTGCTCTTTTGTGGACATATTCATGAAAATGTGGAAATAAGTACATTTATTTGTTGACCGTGATTGGATAGCACCTAAAATTCATTTCTAGACTCAAAAACTTGGAGACTTCTCAGCAGCTACTGGAAAGATTTTTCTCTCAAACTCTTCCAATTGTTGTTTCAAGTAATAATAAAAAGCAAACAAACAAAAGTTAGGCGTTGTCTGTCTGAACATTAAGAGACTTTGCCTGGAGGGAGAAGAACTTGCTTAACCAACGAGATGCTTTGCCTTCTGGAGCTAGAAAGGCAAAGGAGAATTTTATTCTTCACAAAGTGCAATAGATTTACTGCTATGAAATTCTGTTGCTTTACAGTCGCAGTGTACTTTCTGGGGACAGTGTGCTCAGCTGAACTTCCTGTTAAAGAGAGATCATGTTAAATATAGTGAATATGTCTTTACCAAAAATATGTTGCGTTGAAAGAGGCTAACATTAAACTATTCAGAGATGGGACATCATGTATTCTTTCTCCTCTTACCAAGCCAGCCAGTCTTCACTCTTAACTAGGTGTCCTGTAAATTGTTACCTGGTAAGATAAGACCTTTGACCTGAAGAATTATTAAACTACTCGATTGAATTTAACCTGCTTGTGACCTGGTTTATAGCTGCACCGTGCTCACCGCCAGCTGGCTTTGCTTGGACTTCCACAAGTGCTGTTCACAAAGTCTGCAGCTGTTCTCACGAGCCGCGAACCATGGTCGGTCGGTGATTTCTGGCCAGTATTTCTCGCCTTCTTCGCTGTCCCCTTTTCCGTGACCCCGAGGCCAGCCCGGCAGCCCTGCCACCCCCAGCCCCGTGTCCCTCACCACCAAACCTTAGTGCTTCCTTCCACCGCAAGCAGGACGGTGGGGATGTCCCCCCGCTGCCGTGGGCCGTGGGCCTGCCCCGCTGCTGCCACTGTCACACTCTGCTCAGCTTGCTGAGACTTGGCTGAGCACCCTCTGGGCATCTTTAACCTCTGTTGTGACACCCACAGCTCTGGCTGCTGCACCCTGGAGCAAGACCGGCTGATGGGTGTGGTGCAGAGAGAGATGAGGTGGAGATGAGGGAGCAGCTTAGCGCCTTGAGGGCTTAATTTAGCTGGCCCAGCAAGGCCAGCCAGCCTGTCATCTTCTGGCCCACTGCTGAGCAAAATAAGCACAGCAGTCTTTTTTTTAGAAAAAAAAAATTGGTGTATTTTTCAAAGATTCATTTTTCCAAGATTAGCTTTTCCTGAAAACATTTTTTTTTTCCAAAACATTGCAGTGATTTCCATCTTGAGTGGTCTAGTCGGGGCACTTGGTAGGAGTTAGAGCAACCTACTGCCGGAGCTCTGTGGCAAAACCGGACCCAGGACGCAGAGGGCCTGAGACGCCATCGGAGTGGAAACACAGCGGTGCTGGCGGGATTCCCGAGGAAGGGCTTCCCGCGTCACACCGCTGCTGCCAAACGCAAACTGGGCTGATGCAGGAGTGCTGGAGAGCAGCACACCCCTGCCCCGGCTGCTCGGTTGGGAAAGGAGAGAGCTGAGGCCGTGCTGCCGTGGACACCTGGTGCTTGTCCAGCCGCAGAGGTGACGTCCTTGCAGCACTGCACGTCTCCTGCTCGGCTGTCGGAGCTGGTCCCTCCAGCACCAAGGCTGAGGCCGAGGTGATCCCTTGGGCACAGTGTGGCCGGCTGGGCAGGGGGGGTGCAGTCCTCCTGCCCTTCCTGGGTTATGTTCCACCAGGGCTGCTCATCAGGTGATCTTCCTAAAAAGGCCAAGGCAGAGCTCTCTGCAGTAGCTACTCATTCCCAGCGCTCTGACGAACCACGCGGAAGGATCAGTTGAACAAGATCGGTAGTGTATCTAAAGCGATAGCATCTAGTTTCTCCCAGGCTTGGCCCGCTGTGGTTCATCTCACCAGCCTTCAGCGCCCGTAGTGGGACCTCGGGCGCTGGCTGGGGGGACTGAAGAGGCACAGATCCAGTAAAGAAAGACTCATGTAGAGGTGCTCTGCCCCCGCCATTCAGACCTTAAAGTCTGGTTGACATCTCCCCAGTGACAGGGCGCCCCAAAACCTTTCAGAGGGCCAACAGGGAGATGGGCCCTCCCAAAAGCCAGTTGCCCTCCAAGGGAAGTGATGGCCTGCTCGGATCGGCCCGGGTCTGCTCCCTGGCCCTGTCTGGAGCTTGTCTGCAGCAGCACGACCCATTTGCTGTCGGTGGAGGGAAGATGGACCAGATGGAACCGTGAAGCTCTGAGCTGCCAGCGACAGGTCAGGGCTGAGGTGCTGTGGCCTGGGCGGCTGCGCGGAAGGACAGGCTTAGTCTATCAAACACAGATTAATATAAAGGGCGCGCCATTTATGACAATGTATCTTTATTTTTAAAAAAGAGTGTATAGTGCTCAGAAGCTGTGAAAATAGTGTAAGAACTGTACATTGTGAACGCTCGTTATTTTTTTTTTCTTGTACCATAGAAAAAATGTATAAAAATTATCAAAAAGCTGATGTGCAGGGATGTTGCCTTATTGTCTGTAAAATGGAGCTCAGGAACATAACTGCTTCAGAGAGCTTCAGAGTATTTTATCTGGTATCCTGGTTTGACTTCCTCCTCTATTTAAGATATTATACATGGGTCAGAGTGTTTATGTAATAGTTCTATCCTTTTTGCCTGCAGGTCAGTTGTAATAAAACTAGGATGCGACTGTCACCTTGTTGTTTTCATTTTGTGAGGTCAGACGTGAACGGGAAGGTCCGTTAGAAGCTGTTGAAGTACCTGGCTCCCAGGTGGAGGCAGCTGTGCAGGAGACAAGCAGCCTTCGAATCTGCTTATGTAAAACAAAAAGTGTAGGGAGACCTTTCTCTGGCAGACTGCTGAGGCCTCCATGCTATTGGGGTGCTCTCAGGTGAGCCCTGTTTGCTGCACAGCGAGGTTCTGATGGCTCAGGAAACCTCATCCCTGTGAGGAGGACACATGGCTGTGCCCGCGCTCTGGGGAACAGGCAGATGATGCTCACAGCCTTGTAGGCTTTATTTTTGCAAGAGTAGCCAATGTCTGCAAAGTCCAGATCATCTAAGAGTTCCAAGTCCTGGGTAGTTCCTACTGCCAAGCCTCCTAGTGCAGGGATAAGTGTCCTTCCTGCCTGGAAGCCATGGAGGGCTTGCAGGCTGTCCAGGCAAGTGGGCAGAACTGGACCCCAGCAGCCCTACTGGGAAAGAAGACAGTGTTGTAGGAGAGGGGCCGGCCACGAGTGGCTGCAGTGCTCAGACTGGCTTGGTGGGACCACCCCAGGAGTGCCCAACTCAACATGGGGAGAGCCAGAGCATACTGATGAGGATCGTTGGTCATTCCACGGCTCAGGACCAGAAGTACTTACCAACGGGTGGAATAACCTGGCATTGCTCTTGCAGCATCTCTTCACTTGGAGAGTGACAATTCTATCAAGAGATTGGAAGGTGGATAACAGAGCTGAAGAAAGTCTTGCTGTGTAGAGATACACAGTGCAAAAGGCTGCTGGTGGTTGAGGGCTGTCAGTTGGCATGAACTCAATGTTTCCATCACACCAAGCCTTTTCTGGAAGGTTCTTGTTGTCAGTACAATACTTCTGACATTTTTGGCCCACCTGCTGGCCTCACTTTTGAGCCAGAATCAAAGATCCCTGACGTGGTGATCTCTCAGTAGAAGACAAAATCCAACCACACAGCATGGACAGTCCTTCCCTGCTGGGCAGATGCTGGAGGACCCCGTTCCTCCCCTTACAGCTCCTTTTCCCATGCATCGGAGCTGCTCTGGGATTCTGTTCCTTTTGCACTGCAGCCCACCTTTGTGTCCTGAGATTTGTTCTGAAGGAAGATGTCACAGCTGAAGGAGCTGAGAGACACTGGCGGCTGGATGTGTGTCCACCTGCACATCCCCGCACCAGGTATTCCCATGTTCTGCAGGAGGGAGAGGTTCCCTCTCATCTCTGTTCCCATGTGATGTGCAGGAGGGTCTGTAAGTGCGGCCTTCTCAGCTCCTCTCAGTTGCTCCTTGTTGAACTCATGCTCAGTTTTTCCTCCTGTGGACTCTCTTTCCTCACCCGTTTGGATTTCTCTGCCTCTACTGAGGACCCCCGTTGTCATTGTGTCACTGCTCAGCACGGTGCAGAAAACCTGTGACCCACATCCCAGATGCGGGTGTCTCAGACAGGACTCAAGCCCGCACGGTGCCACTTCTGCTGCTCCTTTGAGCCCTTGGACAATTTGAACACTCCTTGAGTGACGTATGATGGCTTTCCCCAACCCTGGGGCTGGGACTCCTCCTACAGGCATCACGACCAGGTCATATAGCTTGATTCTGGCTTCTCTTTCTGTGCCACCACAAGGGCTCTGAGGCTTCCCTGGTTTCTGTACGCAGTGCAGAGGCTGAGGAGCAGATGTTTGAGCCAGTGTCCAGATAGATTTTGAGCCATTGACCACTCTCTTGGTGCCCAATGGTTCAGGCTGGCACCTCATACCAATTCCTCACACCTTTATTCCCACTTGCATGGCTCAGACACTTCTCAGATCTTCACCAAGCACTATATAGCATCCAACAAAAGCACACTGTGCTCTGTTAGGATGATTATGTGTCTGTGGAACTCCAAGACCAGCTTTGACGTCTGGACAAGTTCAAACACATCCCTGCCTGGGCCCAAGCAGTGTGAATGCAGATGTGCAGCACCTCCTATTCCTGTCACGAGCACTTTGAGTTGTGTGCTCTGTATTTCCACTAATCTTCTGCTTGGCTTCCCCTAGCCTTCATCCCAGCCTTTTGTCTCTTTTGGTGGCCAGGTAACTATAAATGACGTGCTCAGGCCTGGGGTAATACCATGGGCGCTGCTTAGAAGAAAAGGTCCATTTTCATTTTGACTCCTGCTACAAATCACAAGCGTGGTCATTGCTTTGAACATGTTCAGGGTCCTGGGAAAGGAGTGGCTGCTCTGAGGAATAAGGGAAGAAACTAGCTCTTGAACTTTTCCATGATGTTTAAAGCTGTGCAAATGCTTGGAGAACAGGATGGAGTTACAGCATTGGTGGATAAGGGAAGAGCAACCAACGGCATCTACCTGGACTTGTGCAAAGCATTTGATACTGTCCCACATGGTATCCTGGTCTCTAAATTGGAAAGATACGGTTTTGCTGGATGGACCATTCAGTGGATAAAGAATTGGCTGGATGGTCGGACTCGAAGAGTTGTGGTGAATGGCTTGATGTCCAAGTGGAGACCAGTGATGAGTGGTGTTCCTCACATATCAGTACTGGGACTGGTGCTATTCAACATCTTTGTTGGTGATATGGACAGTGGGATAGAGGCACCCTCAGCAAGTTAGCGGATGATGACAAGCTGAGTGGTGTGGTCAACATGGTGGAGGGAAGGGATGCCATCCAGAGAGACTATGGACGGGTCATTAAGCAACCTGGTCTAGTGGGAGGTGTCCCTGCCCATGGGAGGGGGGTTGGAACTAGATGATCTTCCAACCCAAATCATTCTATGATTCTATGAAGCACAAACTCCCTCTTCTGGAGACACACACCATTGTTTTATTGGGAACAGAACAGCAGAGCAGGCTGGCTGGACCATGAGGTGTCTGCAGATGATGTGTCACTAAAAGACATTATCTTTGTGTAAATCCCAGCTGGAAGGGCTGGGCAGGCCCTGCTGTCAGGAGAGAGTGGAAGCTCTAAACAGCACATCTTGGACTGGAACAGGCTGCCCAGGGATGTGGTTGAATCTCCATCCCTGGATGTATTTAAAAGCTGTCTAGATAGGGTGCTCAAGGACATGGTGTAGGAGTGGCCTGGTAGAGATAGATAATGGTTGGACCTGATGATCTTAAAGGTCTTTTCCAACCATAGCAATTCTGTGACTCTCTGCTCAGCTGCACCAGAAGAGCTGGGTGCAGGGTGTGCCTCTGCAGTTGTTCTACCAGGCTCAAAAGCGCACACAGGCTCAGAATGCAGGAAGGCTGAAAGGGTTTGGTGGGTATGGCAACACCACCCACTGACACAAGAGAAGACGTGCTTGCTTGCAAGGTTATTTGTATTAAAGTCTATGTACCTGCTTGTGTGCCCATGTTTGTGCTTGTGTGGGTGAAAGCGTCAGAGCTACACCAAAACCCATCAGGTGCTGGTGTGAGCCTAACATCTCATTAGACACCTGCTCTGGCTCACGGGCTGTTCTGTCCCATTGTCCTGCACAGAGCACTTCTGTTCTGTCCCTTCTTTTCCCAAATTTAGGCCATGCTTGACGGAAGTCAGCCACTTCAGACAGATGAGAAAACGAGAGGCAGCAAAATTCAGATGCCTCGATTCTTTCCATGCCTTTTACTTTAGTGGCTGACCATGGAGGCAGTTCTCTCCCTTGGCCAGACAGGAGTGCAGCTGGTTGGGTGGAGATGGAGTCAGACAGCACTGCAGCACCCTGGATTAGGTTCTATCAAATCATTTTGAGAAGAGAGGGAGATCCTACTTGATCTTCCAAGGAAAACATGTTTCTCATCAGATTCAGAATGGACTGAGAACCCATCTTCTGCACCAAGAACTTCATGATGGACTGATTACAGGCAATTTGTCTTGAGAGGCTGTTGCAGGTTTCTAAGAAGAAAGTACTTCATTATGAGGCCCAGCAGACATTTGCAGAACTGGTTCATGAGCCATCCAGTTCGTGACCACCTCTAATCCCACTGACCCAGGAGATATGCTGAAATCCCAGTGCTCCACAGAAACACAGCCTGGGAGTGCTGCTCCATGCGACCAAGCACACCTTGGCCAGCTGAAGATGTTTTAAGAGAAAAAATACCAAAACAGGAGAAAACAGTGATAGGTATGTGGTGGGAAGTTGTATCTCAACCTTCTGCATTGTGCAGACCATGGCCATTGTCCTGGTTCCCTGCACCAGGATTCTGTTTCTTTCTCCTTCTCCTTCTACAATGGGTTTGAGCTGGAAAAGCAGGAGTTAAGCAAATAAAAAAGGATAGAAAGATTTAGATCCTGGGATTCCACATCACAGCGATTTCCTGAAGACATCTGAATCTGAGCCAAGTTTCAAGAGGTTGGTGGAAACCATCTTGAAATCCAGCCAATTCCTGCTTTGAGCAGAAAAGTCAGTGCAGCTGAAGCCACCTTTTTGATGGGATCACTGCCACCAACATGGGATCTGAATATAGGGGCAGTCCCACTTCTTTGCATAGTGCTGACTGGTTGGCACCAGGAATGGGCGTGACTTTTGTAGCTCTGAAGCTCAGTTCAACATGGAGCTGCTGCTTGTACAAGGCCACAGCCTTGTTTCAAGGTAGCAAAAGGGGTCTCAGGACTTGTTAGGCCTTGTCTGAACTAGTCTTAGCCTACCTGGAGCTTTGCTTCAGTCTGTTTAGCTGTAACAGCCATTATCTGATGACAAGATGATGATGCCTTGCTTTGTGATAGCTCTCCTACAATTGTGTGCTATAACACATTTGCAGAATCCAGATTTGCCGTAAATTCAGATGCAATGTGGAGTTACATACCACGGAAGAACGAGCGTCTTAGCAAAGGTGTAAAAATTACCCTGGTTTCCTACAGCCGATTGCAGAGTGAGGAGGAAAAACCCATCGTCAATAGCTTGGCTTCTCCTGGTGAAGACTGAGGATGCTGACACGTGCCACGGCGCCCCACCTCCCGCTCCTCCAGCCCTGAAGCCCAGCGAGGCGCTGAAAGGTGAGCAGAGCCCCCAGGAAAGGGGGTAGCAACAAGGAGGTCTCTGAGCAGCAGTTTTAGTTGTGTGCAACACAAACCATTAGTGTCGTTATAGCTGCACTAAAACTATTTTTTTTATTGAACTCTGAAGATGTTAACGAAACTAGCAATAAATTCATGACTCTGTATAAAAGTGTGTTTCCTTTTGCATGCAGCAAAGTTTTGAGGGTAGGAAATTGGTAGGAATAAAAGGAGCTTAGTCCCCAGCTTGCATTCCACAAGTTGGTAGAAGTAGGGGGTTGGAGCGCTGTGATAAAAAAAAAAAACCAAAACATGTCTGTGAAGGCCATCTTGTCCTCCTGTGGGGAGCCAGGATGTGCAGATGGCTTTGGTGATGCCCAAACCCTGGCCATACAGCCCTACCAGTGCTCCAGCGTGAACAAGTGCCTTTGCTTTAAAACCAGATGCTGACTCTGCTGAAGCACCCTGAGAACCTCAGTGCACCCTGCACAGCCAGAATGAGTCCTTCTTCCTTGGTGGCCTCTTCTTAGGTGTTGCAGGTAGTGGGTGACAGCAGGTCAAGGGAGTGCAGAGGGTCCATGGTAAGGAGTGGCCCTGGTCCTCCCTCTGAGTGGGTTTGAGGGAGAGGGGGTGGAGAGGCTCTGGGGGAACTGGTGGGGATGAGCGGAGGGGTCTGTGTGGGTGGTGGGTGGCAGTGTGCTCGGGGAGGTGAGGGAGAGTGTCCTGGGCTGGTGAGCAGGTCCTGGGGGGTGTACGTGCTGGTGGGGGGGCAGTGGGCTCTGCGTGGGTGGGGAGGTGCCAGGGCTGCCCGTGCACAGGAGCAGCCCCAGGGGCCAGTGGGCGGCTGGAGAGGGCTGGGGGCTGCTGTGAGTGCAGAGGTGGCCCTGGGGTGCTGGTGTGGGTGTCACAGGGTGATGGGGTGTTGGTGACAGGGTGGTGGAAGGCACACGCAGCTGTGGTGCTGGGGTCTGGGTCTTTCGGTCCTTCCCTCTGCAGGGGTCCATGATGGGCACGTGCAGGTTCCTACCTCTGCAGCCTCCTCGTCCCACACACCCCCCGGGGCAGAGGGTGCCCGTCTGAGCCCAGCAGGGCTGAGAAACAGACGTTTCCTCACGTCACCAGGGAGGGAAACGGTGCCTAAAACACAGTCTGTCTTCACCTGGGAGCTGGTGGAAAGATGCCGTTGACGTGCCAGTGCCTCTCGAGGAGGAAACGTTGGATGATGCACGGAACCAGGCATCTCACATCTAAAAAACTTTCCAAAGGCAAGAAAAACATTAATTTGACCCTTGGAACATTTTTTGGCTTTGTATTTCCCATCTTTCAACCAGGAAGGCCCAGGGGGAGCAGGACATCCCTGGGATCCTCCAGCTTGGTGTCAACAGGAAGGAAAACCTCAGGATTAAATCCCTTGGGGAAGTCTGTGTGGGAAAATCACCCACACGTGGAAGGCTGAGCACGGGCAATGGGTGGGGAGAGCTTGTCCTGTCCTGCCAGCATGGCCCCTGCGTTCCCAGGAGGCTGCTCCGGCAGGGCTGGAGAACCCATGGCTGGGCTGAGCACTTCTCCAGGCAGTGGAGCATCTCTGCTGCAGCTAACGGGTGCGGGTAAAGAGGATGGGGCCAGACTCTTGTCAGTGGTGCCCAGTGACAGGACAAGGGGCAACGGGCACCAACTGGAACCCAAGATGTTCCATCTGAACAGGAGGAGAAACTTTGCTGTGAGGGTGGCAGAGCCTGGCCCAGGCTGCCCAGAGAGGTTGTGGAGTCTCCTCCTCTGGAGACTTTAAAAACCTGCCTGGATGGGTTCCTGTGTGACCTGCCCTCAGTGACCCTGCTTTAGCAGAGGGGTCAGATGAGATGATCTCCAGAGGTCCCTTCCAGCCCCCACCATGCTGGGATTCTGGGATTCTGTTTGCAGAAGAACAAAGTGAACTCGGAGCCTCCAGCTAGCTGGTTTAGAAACCTTCCAGGAGAAGCTGTTGGTGTGGAAGAAATACTTCTGCTCTTGCAAGGACTGTAGCTGGTACCGAATGGTCACGGCTGGGACGACTGCGGCCGCCTTCGCCGGCGAAATCAAACAGCAAACGGCGAGCAGACGGAGCGGCAAGACAAAGGGGTTTTTAATAATGAAGGTGTTGCTGGTAACATAGGTAAGGAAATGTGCTTGCTTACAAGTCTGAAGCTGACAACTTCCCTTTAAATAAGGAAATACTTCTGCTGAGAAGAGAAAGTTCCCTGGAAAGCCCTGTACAATGGCGCAGTGGAGCAGCCAACACTACTCTGGTTCAAGTGCTATCAATATTCTCCATGGACTGGCTTCAAAAAAATCTTTCACTTCTTAGAAAAAGAGGTTCTTTAAAAAAAATGCAACCTGTGACGGTCTATCCTAGCAGTGCTCTGTGACCATTTGTACAATAGAAAAGTGGTGCTTTAAATAGTGACTCAGAAGCTACTGCCACGTGCTTTACACAGCATGCAACAATGCCACGAACTGGAGAGCGAGCAGGGGCTGCAGAGCCTCCTCCAACAGCTCCAGCATCCCCAGGGAGCATCCCAGGAGCTTCAGCCAGGCTGCCCCCAGGCCCCCTCCCCAGCTGCATCCCGGTGTGCTGTCCTTCCAGTAACACAAATATTAAATACAGTCCGTAAATAGCTTAACAATCTTTGTCAGCAACAATATTTACTTTGGCAAAACCAGAATTGCAAAGAAGCAGACGTGTCCATCAAACAGTCTGCAGGAAAGTTCTTTGGTGGAAGCCAAGAGTGAAGCAAAGGCTCCTTCTCGCTAGAGCCTGAGTAAGTTTATTGCACAGAGACTTGTAGGAGAAACGCTGGTGACTTCAAACGGGAGGCATCACTGCAGGGGGGCATCCATCTCTGCCAGCTTTCAGGAGAACTAGCTCCTCCAGGCTCAGTGATTCACAGCTGTTCTCCGGGTGGCCTTGCTCTGGGCTGAGGGAACAGTGATGCTGGAGTAAACGCTGGGAAGAAGGGGTTGACTGCTGGGGAGCAACAAGGAACGGGAAGGGGGGGTGGAGGGACAGATGGCAGAGGAATGGAGGCAACGAAAGCAGATGCCCACACAAAACCGCAGCCATGCAAGGGCCTGCTCAGCCCTGCCCCACGTGCCGGTCGCTGAGTGTCCACTACTGGCTCCTCCTGCTCCCAGTGGTCATGCAAAGTGGTGGGTATCCATCCTGACTTCTGGCTGTGCAAAGGACAGCCCCTCCAAAGCCTGGCTGCATTTTCCATACAACTTGCTCCTACCTTGGACCAAAACACGTTACACATCTCTTTGTACCGTACTGGCAGCTCCCCGGGGATGCCACATCCCTCTGACAGCTGCACCTTGAGCAGCTGCCTCCACCATCCAGAGCTCTCTGCTCCAAGGGCACAGGCTCAGCCTGATTCAGCTCAGACTGCAGCCCCCAGGCACTGTAAGGACATGGCAAGGTGCCACCATGAACATGGTGGCTTCCATCTCTCACCCACCTGGAGCAGAGCTGTGCAGGGACTGGGCAGTGCAGCTTCGGGGCAGGAGGAAGGCAGCGAGGTGAGCCTGGCTGTACGGAGAAGTGTGCTTGTCGCCCTGGCTGGGCAGAGCCCCCTGCTCCCACCCCCCAGGCCTGGGCATGGCCAAGATGAGCCCGGCAGGATTGCCTGAAGGACTGGGTGGGCAGGAGCGTGATCTCCTGTTGCCACCCAGGTGAGATCTCCTCACTACAGTTTTGTCATGAGCTGCTCCAGTTCTTACGAGAGTGACTGCTAAAATCAGGGGGGAAAAAGAGAAAAGAAACAAAACTGAAGTTCTTGTCTAAAGAAGTTAAAGGCACTGGTGTCCTCTGTAGGGATGTGTCGATGGAGGAAAACCAAAGTACCAGAGCTGTTGTGCTGTGAATTTGCAGTAACTGGAAATTCAAACAAGTTTATATGCTGGGAAAATTACTCTGGTTTCCTCTGGGTGAGGCACGTTAGCCCAGTGTGTTCTCTGGGGTGACAGAGACACTGTGGTGGCTGCTGCAGGTTCCAGCATCCTGCCTCCACCACCACCACCCTTTCACCACTGCTGCAGGTGCAGGTCCATGCTGGTGTTTAGATTCAGGTCGGTAACATCTAGGAAATCAATGTTGAAGATGCTGGGACCTACGGGGGTGAGCGAGCCGAAGCCGGTGGCAGAGCTTGGAGGGGTGAGGTCCAGCCACTCCATCGTTTCCCATGGAGACTCCGTGAAACTCATTTGTAAACCAGAGCCGTCAGCGGGGGAAGGGGAGAGCTGGGTTTCCATGGGTGAAAGAGGAGTCTGTAAAATCTCCTGGGAGGTGAGCAGTTCATCGGCGGCTTTGCCGGAGAACCCCTCCATCATCCCTTCGAAGTGGGACTCTTCTCCCCCCATCTTCAGCAGGGCGATTTCATTGACCCTCCCCAGGGGGCTGTGGGCGTTCAGCAGGACCTCGAGGTGAGCATCGCTGCTGCCTGGACAGTGCTCAAAGGAGAGCTGGGCTGAGGAGACCTGCTCGAACGGGGCGGATGACTTTGGGAGCGAAGCGCTGGAGTTCCCTGTAGACACTGTTATCTGAGGTACTTTCTGGAGGCAGGACCGATCTTCCTTGGCATTGGCTGGCATTTCTGTCAACAAATGAGAGGGGTTGGAGGTGCTCTGGCAGTGCCCACCACTGCTGAGCACAGGGGCACCACCAGAGCCCCCCAGCCGGGCCCTTGGACATGCCTGTGGAGACCCGCTCCCCACTCAATCCCCCTGGCACTGCTCACCCACCCTCCCCGTGGGAAGCCCCACATGTTCCTGGTTCTAGACACAGTCCCTAGGGCTCGAGCACTGGCAGCTGTCCCCAGGGGCTGGGCAGGGGTTGCGCATGGGAAAGGGCACAGGCAGCACTGCAGAGGGGAGGGCACCGGCAGTGCTCTGCAGGGGGAGAAGGCACTGGGAGCACTGGGAATGGTGGGGGCCCTGGGGGCTCTGTGTGGGGAGGCCGCTGGCAGTACCGTGCGCAGGGCTGCTGCCCCGCTGTCCCTTCTCTCAGTGCAGCCTGTGTAGGTGGTAACCAAGCCTGGACCACCCACCAGGTCTGCACGTGCAGGAGCAGGCTCTAGGGGGGCCAATGTGCTTTGGATTCGATCGCAGTGGCTGCTGGCACAAGGAGGGCCAAGGAAAGCTGCACTCAATTCACGCAGCTCTGCTGGGGTGCACAGAGCACAGAGCCCCACGACCCTACGCTGGCTCGGAGGGGAAGCCCTGGGGGTTGACAGGGAAGCAGTGCATACCTCCGCTCTCAATCAGCACGTCCAGGAGCTCGTCCATCTGCTGACTTCGTGTCATCTGCTGCAGCAAACGACAAAGAGGAGAGTAGAGGGCGTTAGGAGGAGAGTCCCTCCGGCCACAAGCCAGGTAGGTGGCTCTAGACCCTACAAGCAGCTTTCTCCCATGCAGGAGAGATGCCACTCAACACGGGGCTGGCAGTGGCATCCAGGTGAGCACTGCAGGGACCTGGGACAAGCATGGGGGATCTGGGGAGCATGGCGCCAGGTTCCTCCCGCCCTGCCACCAACCCTCTGCTCAGTGGCCACCACAGACTGCCTTTTCCCAGGGCCATCAGGACACCCCAATCTTTGGACCCAGCAGCTCACACTGGCACGTGTCTCTTTGCACTTCTTGCAGCTCCTTGGGGGCAACGTACCATCATCATCCGCCTCCTCTCCCTCACCAGAGATTGGAAGGACTTCCTCCACGCCTCCCTGCCAGCACAAGCCCATCTTTATTACTGCCAACAGCATCACTGTGTTTCCCTAAAGGCACCATCGTGACCAGCACTGAGGCTGCTGACAGACTCTCACAAGAAGTAATGGGTTCGTGGCCGATGGAGACAGTCCTCATGGGAACAGCACTCCGAGGTAGGGCTAAGGGAGGCAGACGGCCTGGAGCGGGGAACTTTGCTTACGGGCTAGAGAGGGAAGGTGAGGTGTCCTGGTGACTCGGGAATGCTCAACAGACCGTTTCCCACACAGCACTGAGCACCCCAAAGAAGAGCGCACCAAAGTCCTGGGGTATTTGTGTGGGATGTGAGGAGCCCAGGGTGGACCAGAGCCTTTCATCAGCACAGATGATGCTGTCCCATCCAGCGCGCTGTCTCACTGCTTTGTGGCAGCCATTCAGCAACTAAGTCTTCAAGAAAATAATGGAAATCAGCCTGTTCTACCCAGAGACCCCACAATGGGTTATAGCTCCTGCAGATGAGCTGCATCAACTGCCAGAGAACACCCTGCGCAGCCCTAGCCCTGTAGAAATAAAAATCATGCAGTTACCTGCTTTACTGCATCCTCATAGGGTGGAGGCTGCTTTACATCTGAGAGGGCTGGGCTTGACTTACAAAAACTTGGGGATGGATTAGAAAACTTTTGACCTGCCTGCGTAGCCATCTGTGTGGGGGAAATACAGGGAAATGGAGTCAATGCACGGGCAGGCATGGCGGGAGGCCCAGCTCTCCTTCACCCCTGTTGGAGCCACTGTGGGGCCAGGGAAAATAATGATTTTTGTGGGTCAAATCAGCTCAAAGTGCCTGGCCTCCAGGCAGAAGGTAAACTAGCTCCATCAGGCCACCTCTGAGACCCAGGGCCAGGCTGGCCTCTGGTCACTGCCAGAGCACAGGCATGATGCCACAGAGCATCCTGGTTCTCAGTCCAGCCATGAACACGCAGAGCAAGAGAAGAGAGAAATGGGCTGATGGTGGCTGGCTGCACCCAGCCAGTGGGGCAATAGTTCCTTGGCTGCCAGATGCCTCCCAGCCCCTCTGCTGGGGACCCTCTCCATCACCTGGAGGCACCTCATAGAGCCCAGGCCAGTGATGGCCACTCAAAAGAGTCACTGCCAGGTCAGCACTTAGGCTGTCCCTGTGCCAAACACCTGTGCATCAGTGCCAGCTTTTTGCCAATTCCCCCTTCCAGGAGGGACCTCATCTGAAGGCCCAGTGCCTGCCAGCTGCTGTCCCCCTCACCTCTAGGCCTCTGTGTGCCCTTCCCCACCACCTGGCCACAGCATGAAAGCCAGCACCAGGGGATGCAACACGGCCCTGGCAGGTGGGTCAGATCCAGAAGCGGATCCAGGGCTGTGGTCAGGCCACTTGGCCTGGCTGTGCACATCTGGCCACCTTTCTGTGGAGGGCAGCTGGGAGGAACAGTATCCCTGATTTAGGGGGGACAATGCTGGGCACAGAGAGGGACCTGTTGCTGAAGAGGGACCCTCAGCCCTGGGAGCCACTTGCAGGCAGCCCAGGAATGCTGAGGATGGCTGGTGTCTTCGAGACACCATGGGGCCAACCCCTCTGTGTGCCCCTTGCTCTTGGGCAGTGAGGATGGAGCTGGAGATGCCCCAAGATGTCACTGCTGATGCTCACTGACCGCTGCCCAGTGTCCCATTGCCTATTGCACCTGCAGCTCTGCCCCGTTGCCCAGCTCACCTCTACAGCTCCACGCCCCACTGCTGAGGTCACCCACTGCATCCTACTGCCCTCTGCATGCCCTGCTCTCTGCCCCATTGCCCAGCCCACCCAAAACACTGCTCCTCGTTGCCCAGCTCACCCAAAACACTGCTCCCCATTGCCCAGCTCACCCAAAACACTGCTCCCCACTGCCTACTTCACCCCGATGGCACTGCACCCCACTGCCCATCCCACTGGCAGCACACTCTCTCTCCTGGTAGGGCCACCCTGGTAGGGTGTTGGGACAAATTTGGGTTGCAATTAGAAGCACCTTGTGCTGTTTTTGTGTCTTGGTAGCATGTGCCCCTCTCCAAGCTTTCGTACATGTCCAGAGGGCTGAGTGAGCAGTGGTAGATGCTGAAGGGACAACCCTCTGCCGTGCTGGTCGCCTGGTGGGGGGCACAAGCTCTATCTGACTGCAGACCCCAACTGCAAGCCCTGCTTAATCTTCTGAAGAAAAGGCTTCCCATACCACCAGGGTAACCACCCTCCTTCCATCCAGTGGTGAAAATCCCTCACACACTGCAAGGACCCGTGATGGCTCAGTAAGATGCTGAAAAGCCCTGACACACTGCAGCTGGGCTCTCCTGGGGGTGTAGGAACTGTGCCAGCGCTCTCCATGGGGCTGAAGGATTTGTGCCAGTGCTTTCCTGCTGCGGGTAGTGCTGTGCCAGGGCTTTCCCAGGGCGGAGAGAGCTGTGCCAGTGCTCCATGGGGCAGGGGGAGCTGTGCCAGGACTCCCCCAGGGGCACAGCAAGCTGTGCCAGGGCCCTGAGGGGAGAGGCAGCTGGGTTAGGGCTCTCTTAGGGCAGAAGAAGCTGTGCCAATGCTCCCCCAGGACAGAGGGACCTATGCCAGAAATCCCCCAGGGTAGAGGAGCTGTGCCAGTGCTTAACCAGGGGCAGAGGGAGCTGTGCCAGGGCTCCATGGGGCAGAGGATGCTCTGCCAGGACACAGGGAGCTTTGCCAGTGCTCACCCAGGGGCAGAGAGACTTGTACTGGGGTCCCCTGGGGAAGAGGGGAGCTGTGCCAGGGCTCTGTGGGGCAGAAGGAGCTGTGCCAGGGCTCCAGGGGGCAGAGGGAGCTTTGCTGTGGCTCCCCAGGACAACTGAGTGCAGTGGGAGTAGGGCTCCTCAGAAGATACTCTGCAAACGACCTTGTGGTGCCATCAGCTTCCAACCCACTGTCCATCTGGGACACTCTCTGCCTTTCCAGGCAGGCCCACATGCTGCCACAGCCCCTTGGATACCCGCCCTGAGCGCCAGCAGTCCCAGTCTGATAGGAAGGGACTCAAACTGGGGTGTTTAGCTGATCGCCCACAGACACCAGCACATTCACGGCCACGGTGCCGTCTGGGGTGCTCTCCACTCACCGATGCTGTGCGAAGGCAGCTGCTGGTCTGCGGGGACCTGCTGCGCCCTTCGGCCTGCGAGCCAGGGGACACGGAGAGGAGATAGTGGCTGTTGGGGGACGGCGGCAGGCTGATGTGCTGGGGGCTCTTGGCAGGCCCGAGAGGAGAGTGCTGGGGGGAGCACTGCGGGCTCAGGAATGTTGAGGAGGTGATGGTGCTTTGCCCTGCCGGCTCCAGGCATCGGCTATTTGCCATGTGAGGCAGCTGCGGCACCCCACAGTTACTTAACTTATCCGAGCCGCTGGCTTGGCCTTTCAAGGCAGTTTGTTTGGAGGCAAACGGGCAGCTGGACACAGCGTTTTCTTGCTTGATGGGGACACCAAAGAAATGCTGTGTGGGCTGCTGCTTCTCCTCAAGGCCATTGCTTCTCTTTCGCTTCTGGAGCTGCATCCGTAGCTCTTCCACCTGCCTCTGCTCTTGCTGTAGCTTCCACGTCAGTTCATTGATGACCTTCTGCTTCTCCACCAGCATCTTGTCTTTCTCTGTGTCTATCCCTTCTAGCTCCAGCTGGATGCTCCCTCCATTCATGCTGCTCATGAGGCTTTCTTCGGCACTGCCATGAACCGGAGATGGCTGGAGACCAAACTGTGGAGAAGACATGGGCCCATCATTGAACGTATCTGGCAAAGAGCCGCTCACAGAGAGGTCCGAGGAGGCTGGAGAGATGGGTGGGGTGGAGCTGGTGCTGCCAAAGTGGTAGAAGCCATTTGATAACATGCTGGTGGAGGACTGTGACTGGTAACTCGACAGGGCGCCTGTCGGAGTGACTGGGAAGGTGACAGTGGTGATCTCACTGAAGTTTGGCACCGTGTTGCTGCCACATTCCTGGAAGGGCCGCAGCCGTTCCATCAGTGCTGTTTTGGTACCTGACACAGGCAAGCCTCGTATTCGGAGCTGCTGTCTCAGTTCCGACACCTAGAAGGAAAGTCACCAACATCAGTCCCAATGTCTTATGAGAACTTTAGAAATGCAACATTTTTAATAAGGAGTCTCAGATCACAGGCTCACAGCTTCTTATTTTGAAGCTCTCACTCCCCAGGTGCTCATTGTCTCACCTACAGTCACCAGAGTCATCATGCACCCTGACCACCACACATCCTGCAGGATCTTGACATTCCCTAACAGGAAAACCTTCTTTCTTCCTCCAGGAACTGTGACTGCTCTCCATGAATGAGCAGTAGTCCTTGGGCCATGGAGGTAACCCAAAATTCCCTTCCTAGCACTAGTTTTCTATGTAAGCAGAGGCCTTTCACCCAGACCAGGAACTAGCTGATGACATCCTTCAGCTCAGAGAATGTGACCAGGTACCTTGGATGTTCAGGCATCTGCACATGGTTGAGGCGTCTGAGCTGGGGCATTGCTATGGCCAAACTTACATTATTTCTACCTCAGCTTATTGCTTTGTCTAATAATGAGTGTTGCCCCCAGGTCCCTGCTCCCAAAAGGAATCATAGACTGGTTCAGGTTGGAAGGGACTGTAAAGATCATCTCGTTCCAACCCCCCTGCCATGGCAGGGACACCTCCCACTAGACCAAGTTGCTCAAAGCCCCGTCCAACCTGGCCTTGAACACTTCCAGTGATGGAGCATCCACAGCTTCCCCGGGCAACCTGTGCCAGTGTCTCACCACCCTCAGAGTGAAGAACTTCTTCCTAATTTCTAACCTAAATCTCTCCTCTTCCAGGTTGAACCCGTTACCCCTCATCCTATCACAACAAGCCCTAGTAAAAAGTCCCTCCCCAGCTTTCCTGTAGTCCCCCTTAGACACTGAAAGGCTGCCGCAAGGTTTCCCCAGAGCCTTCTCTTCTCCAGGGTCTAGGAGGCTCAAAATGCACCCTCTCCTCCTAAGAGACTCAAAATGCCCCACCAGCCCTTCTGGTGCATCTCCAGCTCCTTAACAGTGCCAAACAGCTCAGACATCAGCCACTAGAACCAACCCATCTAGAACAAGTACTTTTTGTTGGAAAAGCTCAGCACAGACATCTCTCCCTAAAGGACATGGCCTTCCCCATGGCTGAGGCTCCATTAGCAAAGTATAAAAGAACTGCTGATGTGAGTGGCTCTTCCTTGTGCCCTGCCAGTCTCACCTACGTTACAGAATTAGGCACTGTTCACTGTAGTGCTCATAGCTGCAGGCTCCAGGAGATACCTGCTTGTCCAGAACGCTGAGCTGGCCTGGCTGCAATGACCTCTGAGAAGCTGAGTCACTAAGTAAAGGTCATGTTAACCTCCTAGCTTCTGGCTGGTCTGCTAGCAACATCCATGTTGTCTCACCGTAAAACTAAAAAAGTATAGAGCCGTGAACTGCACAAGCAACAGCACAGATCATCCTTTATCCTTGACCTGACAGCCTGGCCTGCAGCCATCTCAAGTTATACCTAAGGTTTGCTGATACATGCTCTGAGCCATGCACCCACCGGTCACCTGCAGAGCAGCAAGCCCATGTTTTCGGTTACCATCATGCTCACAGCATGGTTTGCTCACAGCAAGGTGGCTCTGTGGTGCCAGCTCAGCCCATGGCACCACACTGCACACCACTGGGGTAGCAAAGCACATTCGAGATGTAAGAACCTGCTCCTGCGGTGACAAAGTTTACACTCACTTTCAGGTCATCCAGGTTCGACGGCAGAGGGCCTGGCTTGACAGATGAGGCACAAGTCTGGCCTGAAAAGGTGGTTTTCACAGGAGAAAGAGGGGTGTTGTTGACAGAAGATGACGAAGAGTTTGAACTTTTGACCATTTGCTCATTTGATTGCCTGAAATAACAAAGGAGATCTGGGGTAACTTCTCTGTCCCCTCATGGTCTCTGTGCCCAGCGTACCATCTCTTTGCTGCCTTTAGGCTGCTGTCTCCTGTATGAGACTTAAAGGACTGTCAACCTCAAGGAAAACCAAGTTGGGCTGTAGTGAGATTGCTGGTGACCCACCAGCAGGTCACAGGTGCCCCAGCCGGTGCACAAAGCCGGAACGGCTTTGAGGACAGTGCTGTTCCCAAGCTCTCGTGTTTCACTTGCATGCATCTATCCCCCTTCCACCGGCGCAAACGGGTACAGCAGGGGAAAGACTGGAGAGAAGCAGGACTGAAGTCTGCTGTTGGCACACTGCCACTCACTTTAGCTGGCCTTGGTGCATCCCTGGGTAGCTGAAGTGCTGCTGCTGCTGCTGTTGTTGCTGCTGCTGCTGGCTGAGGATCTGAAGCTGTAGAAAGAGCTGCTGCTGCTGGAGGAGCCTGGCATATGCAGAATCCATGGGTGGAGGGGACTTCTCTGCCTTCTGGTCCGGAGGGATGTACTGGTGATACTTCAGCTTCTTCACCTTGGGCTTGGTGTCCTTGGGCTTTTTGTGACGGTTCTTGCTGTCACTGGAGGATTTGGACTGTTGGTCCAAGAAGGAAAGGAGTTATTTGGGAGAAGAGCTCCTGCCACCCCCATGGGAACTCAGAGACCTGGGACAGGGCAAGGACAGCTCCTGCTGGCACCATGACACTCCAGCACCAAGAGCTGCTGAGCCTGCATGTGGGGGATCCCCTCAGGGTCATATCCCATCTCAGTTGTGCTGGAGAGCATGAGATGAATGACTCTCCTTGCCTGGAAGGTATTTCAGTGTTGCCTTATAAGTCCTTCTGCTCCTAACCCCAGAGGATGTTTCTAGGGCAGGACCTGAGCCATCACCTCTGGCAGGGTGCAGTGCTAAACCCTGTACCGTTACAAAATGGGGTGTTGGTCTCTTCTCCCAAATAACAAGCAAAATGGCCTCAAGTTGCACCAGGGGATGTTTAGACTGCATATTAGGAACAATTTCTTTACTGCAAGAGTGGCGAAGCCCTGGAGCAGGCTGCCCAGGGCAGTGCTGGAGTCACCATCCCTGGAGGTGTTCAAAAAAAAGACATGACACTTCAGGACATGGTTTAGCGGTCATGGTAGCACTGGGCTGATGGTTGGACTTGATGGATCTTAGAGGTCTTTTCCAACCTTAATGATTCTATGATTCTATGAAAATGAATCAAACAACTGCAGTTTCTGACAACAAGGTTTGCCTCCCTGCGTTATCCCAAGCCTTCAAGGCCAAGCCCCCAGCCCTCCCCCGGGGGTGGGGGTGCAGCACCGGGCACTGCAGGCTCGGACACAGCCAGGTGACAGGGGCCCGTTCCCTCTCCTGGGCACCGGTGTTACCTTCACGGCGGAGGGCAGCGGCAGCGCTGGGCTCTCCTGCCCCGCGGCCTGCTTGGGGCTGTGGCACTGGCTGCCCTGGCCCGGGGCTGGGTCCGGCGGGAGGCCATCGGCACTGTGCGGGTGACCCTGCAAGGGAGAGGCGAGCCGTGACAGGGAGAGGAGCTGCCCCCAGTGCCCCAGTCCTTCCCGGTCCCCCCATGTTTACGCCAGCCCACTATGCCCACCCCGCTATCCCAGCCCCCTGTCTCCCCAGTTCATCCCAGTCCACCCTAGTCTCCAAGCCCTCCCCACTCCGCCTCAGCGCTGTATCCCAGTGCACCACTGGCTCCTCAGTGTCCCCCAGACCGGCCCACTCCACCTGTGGCCAGCCCCAGTC